>BOPP01000113.1:3083583-3093687 GCA_017312745.1 Gryllus bimaculatus
TTACACCACAGCTACAATTGCTGATCGGTGAATTTATAATATTCCATTATTGTGCCTAAAAAAGTTAAACAAGCTAAGAGTGAGTTCTCCACAAGAATATTATGGCAATAAGATGGTTCATGAAATAAAAGTAACTCTACGATAGTGTAACAGTAGTCAACACCATATAATGACATTCGTCCGTTTACTCCCAATAAGAACAACGCACACAATTGATAAGTCAGATACCTGCGCCCATCTCCACTATAATCTTGACAGGTCACAGCAACAAGTTAAAAACAAATGTATTTCACCCCCTGCAACTCACGCTCTTCTTTTGTCGTATTGGTTCATTGAGATTATAGGATTCGTGGCTCGACAAACCAACATCATGGTCATTATGTTCGTTCATAAAAATACGATTAGCCGCGAGGAGGGGGGGGTTCCTCAAGGGGACCGAAGATTGCGGTGCGCCGAGCAACGCAGTCTGTTTGCGCAAGGCGATTTCTACCTCCAGTCTATCTCCCTCAGAGCGCACCGCCCCACGAGGAGCAAGTTCTACGCTCGCCGATCTGTCTCCCGATTTTGAAGAGCACGTGTTGTTGGCGGGAACGTAGTATCATCAGAATGTACAAGATGAGGAAGGAAAGGACTGCACCTTGTGGGACCGTTTGTTCTACCGTAGCCTGCCATCCTGACTTTGATGGTTTTCTGGGTTACTCAATCGCTTAAGCGAATGCCGGGATGGTCCCTAATTTGTGTCTCCCAGACGAAAAATGTTACAAGCTTGTCCTCCCCTCATTAAATGTTACTATTTTCTTAAATGTATGTTAAATTCAGTGGTTAGGCGGAAGAGAAGGCCCCTATGGCCTGAGCTGCTCGCATTAATCTAATACATTATTATGTATTATATATTATGTATTATTATTATTTATTATTATTATTATTCTATTATCTACTTATCTATTGTTATTTATTATTATTATTATTATTATTATTATTATTATATTATTATATTTTAAATAGTAATTATCTTCGAGGCATTTCCCGATGTCTGATTGGTGCCGAGATCTTAGAAAGCACGTACGCAATGTTGACCTATCACGGGGATGAGCAACGAAGTAATTCTTCTCCAGCGGGCGGCTAAATTTCCGAGCGTGCTGCTATTAACCGAGTCCCAACCAGTCGGCAAAGTCTGATATTTCAGTACCTTGTTTGACGAGTTGCTGCAGCAGCAAAAGGTAAGCTGGCTCTGGTGTATCGCTGAAAGGAGCATAAACGTGGACTGGCTACTGGGCACGATTTTCTGACACGGACGACTCCGCCCAGTTTGATGCACTCACACGTGTGTCTCGACTCCCATCTGGTCAAAGAACCTTTGTTGCGAACGGCGTGCGGTTGGGAGGGCCAGCCAAGGGGAAGGACGTGACACAAATGGCGTCCGGAGGGCGCTGTGAGTGGGTGGGGGGTGATCAGTTACGGCGCTAGCATGTCTGCCAGCACCCACGAAAGAAATACCTGCCTTTCCTCTTGATTCTGACCAAAACACTAAACCATCTGCAATATACTTCTCTGTCTCGGCAGGAACCCTGCTGCAACAGGCTTTGCCATGAATAATTAAATATTGCTAGATAATGAGATATAGGCAATTTTTTTAAATCATTTGAAGTATTGAGATTATGTACTTTAACTTTATTAATTATTTCTAAAATTAATTTCGCATTTTGCTTCCAAATATTGCGTGAATGCGTGACTTGCGTAAACGCGTATTAATTACGCGAATTCTATGAAAATACTGTTTTGAAATCATAATTATTATAACATTAATTGAACGTTGTTTAAAACAAAACCCTCAAAAATACATTAATATTAATAAATAAAATAAATAAATAATATTAATAATAATAATAATAATAATGATGATGATGAATGATGATGATGAATGATGAAATTAAAGTCGCTCCGAGTGAGAGATTATAGGTCATTACTCTATTGTTTTTTCCGACCATATTCAATTATTAATAGATGAATGAAAAGAAAAACGACGATAAGCTAGAGAGAATAATGCAATCGTCCTTATTTTACTAATTGGAGAGGGGTGCCTTAGAAAAATATCTCGTATGCGAAACCCCTAACACTCAAAACCGTAGTGTATAGGCCACGTTTTCCTATCTTCAACGATAGTATTCTGCTTGTTCTCTGAAGATGGCGACTAATAAATTCAACCTTTATTTCTTTTTTTCGTGTGCTTTGCTCATTTGTTGATTCCCTTCATATCCGGTGAGTTACAGTGTATTTTATGTGAAGGAATAGGCGAATAAACACTATTTAATTATCGACTAGAATGTGCTTTCAACTACCACCTTCTAAAGAAATGCAAAGAAACCATTTAAGCAATTTTTATATTCTTCAGTAGTAATACAGGTATGGTAATAGTCCGAGTGTATAGGTCAGTACACCAATATAAACTACTGTAGTATTATCACTATTGCTGCTGCTTGTAACAGAACAAGATTTTGTCATATATATTTTTAACGGCGTAACGTTATAATGTAATGTTGGCAGGGAATGCTGAGTAATGTTCATATTATTTCATAATTTATTAATTGTATAATTGCGTATTCATTCTTTATTATTAATCAGATAATGGAAAACGACAGAATGATATAACTCCAAAACTATATTCACTAACAACGTGAATAATGTATTTTGAAAAACGTGGAACGGAACTAAAACTTGGAAGTGTTTAAAAGATCTTAATACCCAGAATAAATGCTGCATAAAGGAAGAAATAATTACTACCTTTAATATTGAAGGAATACGCATAGTTTCCGGAAAAACTTAAAATTTTACTCGAAATATGTTTAATATTATGCGGAAAATAATCCGTATGTTTTCAAACAAGTAGACAAAAACTTATATAGTTATTGTAATATTAATGAGGAATAGCTTGCCGTTCACGAAAAAATTGATCCAGGCTTCATTTGTGTAGGTAACAGGTTCGAAAAAACTGATATTTTTGTATATTTGGAGATCACCTCGAGGTTTGTATACACGTGTCACACATGAACCAAAAGCCACTTGGCTTTGAAAATACTTAAACGCTCCAAGTCAAATGTACAGTCCGCCAAATAACTTTTCTTTAAACTTCCTTTAAAGTCATTAATCAATTTAAATATTTCAATTTTCAAAATTTCGGAGTTGTTAGTTAAATCTGCCGCGCTATTCCCTGTCTTTGCGAGTTTCTACAAATGACATTAGTGTGAGTATTAGTAGGTTAATGCTGCAATAAATATGACGAATAATACGAGAAAGTATGTTCAGTTGCAAACCTTCAGTTTTCAGATTGCAGGTAGTAGTTATTAAATGTAATTCGAAGAGTATAATCAAAATTATAACCAACAAAATCATTCGAGAGCTTCTGCAAAAGAGTGTGCAATTTATCAATTACGAAATGCATCTGTTCAACGAAGAGGTTATTCTAAGGACCAGATCTCGCTGGAAAGAGGCGTCTACAATTTCCCTCATTTATTCATACCCTCACGCGAAATTATACCTCTCCTCCACCAAAGTTCCGCTCAGCCAGCAAAGAGAACAAGGCCGATAAAAAAATTCCGAACCACTCGCGCAGGCAGCGAAGTCAGAACAGCGGAAAACAAAAAAAAAAAAGAAAAACAGAAGGCGGGCCTCCCCGGCCGCCCCCATTCGTCGCGCACAACGCGCTTTGCTGGAACCCGGCACCACGCACCGCGTGCAGGGTCTCATGATTTTACTAGCCCAGTAAAGCCATTTACGGCACACCGCCAAAAAACGCTTTTTTTTCGATCATTTCTCGTTTATCCGCCTCTGACTTAACAGAGCAGAACTGATTGTGTGGTGTGCGAACAATGGAGCGTGATGAGCGGTCTGGTAGGTAGTTAGGTGGTTGTCGGTGGTCGTTGTTGGTGACGTCTGGGTGCGTGGTTGTGGTCTGGTGGTTGCGGGTGGTGGTTAGTGTTGTTGCTGGTGGTGCTCGTGCGTGGTGGTGTGGTGCATCGTGGTCGGTGTTTGGGTCGGTGTGGTGTTTATGGTGGTATCGGTCGGGTTGTGTGGTGTGGTGTGGCTTGGTGCGTTGTCGTCGGTGGGTGGTGGTGTGGCCTCCTTCACTGGTGGTTTGGTGTGTGGTTGTTGGTGGTGGTGGTTCTTGGTTTGTGGTGGTGGTTGTTGGTGCGCGCGGTGGTGGTTGTGGTGGGTGTTGGTGTGGTGGTGGTGGATGCTTGGTGGTGCGTGTGTTTGTTCTGTGGTAAGTAGGTGGTTGTCGCGTGGTGGTTTGTCGCGTCGGTGGTCTGTGGTGGGTGGTTTGTCTTGGTCGGTGGTCGCAGTTGGTTGTGTGGTGGTTGTGGTGGTGGGTTGTGGTGGTGTCTGTGTGGATGGTCTGTGTGGTGCGTTGTAAAGATGTGGTGGTTTTGGTAGGTGGTGGTTGTGGTGGTTGTGTGGTTGTTGGTCGGGTGGTGGTGTGGTTGTCGTGGTAGGTGGTGGTCGTTGTCGTGTAGGGCGGTGGTAGTATGTAGGTGCGTAGTGATGAGTGGTTTAAGGTTAGTGGTGTGTAGTGGTGGTTTGGTGGGCTAGTATTGAGTGGGGTGTAGTGGTTGGTGTGGTCGCGTGGTGGGTGGTGGTGGTGATAGTGGTGGTGGTGGTAGTGGGTGGTGGTGTGGTGGTGGTAGTGGTGGTGGTGGTAGGTCAGGTGGTGAGTGGTGCGTGGTGTGGTGTTGTGGTACGGTGATGATGGGTGGGGTTGGTGATGGTAATAACGTTACATGAAGGAGGTGACATGTCCAGAAAAGAGGCTACAAGCGCGTTACCCGGTATGGAATGTAGATGTAGTATTTATCATATTAACAAACAAGTTAAAGTAGTAGATAATTTTAAGTATAAGACCTAGGTAAAGTGGTTAGATTTCGTGTTCTAGGTGTAGATTAGGAATGATCAATCTCTAATCTTCTATTTAATCTTAAACTGAAGATAATAATGGAATAAGCGCGAGTAATAAGATAAACTAGGCCTACCCGTCGCATGCTGAAAGAGCTTACTTTTAGTATATGCATCTGTCTCAAATAGAAATCGGGGCTACGGTGTAGAACCAACCTGCTGTTACAGGAGAGTATATGCTTTTGTCGCGTGGCTACAATGTACATTAAACTTTTTTATTTATGACAAAAAATTTACAATCGTATTTTTTTACAAAGAAAATAAGTAAATCTGATGTTGTAGAATTGTTATGACAATGATTTCGAGTGAAGGTATCCCATCGGTACTCTTCATCTACTTCTTCATACTATAACAAGAACTTAAACTTAACTCAGAAAACATAATATCATGCATAGACGAATATCTGATTATTGAAATAGTGAAGGATGATGTATAAAAGAGACTGCCGTTAGTGGCAAATGTGTCGAGGTAGGAAATGGTATTATATGAAATCAATGATAATAATGGAAAATGCCAAAATAAAAATTTTCAAGTTCATAAAAATGAAGATGAGTAGAAAGAGAAAATTCGATTGTGAGTATAAACTGTGATGATACCTGGATAATGGCTTTGGGGGCGAGTGTAAGAGCTGGTGATAGTTACCATCAAGAGTCAGCAGAAAATAAAAACGTTCATGCGAAGAATGTTTATCGAAGAGAGAGGTAAAAAGAAAAAATACAAATGGATAGACATCTCTAACAGAGACATTCGTGGCTGCAGTATTAAAAACTCAGGGAAATGATATGAGCAGGTTAGGTAGTTTGGAAAAGAAAGTAATAACCGACTGTTTAATTCCATTGAGTCTTGAGATTTATTTCTTTGCTTAATATTCTCTAAATAATCACGGAAGAATAAATATAAGGTTATATTCAACTAATTAATAAAAATATAAAGGAAATATTTAGACTGCTTTAAAAGGAAATCCTTAGATTGATTAAAGTAAGAGAATGCGACTATTATTATTAATGAGAGTATGTTAAGAGTTACCTCCTATACTCATAAAACCTAATTCATTTTAATAATGCATTTGAAATTTGCCTGAAAACGACTTCAAGATTACGTAGGAGCAAACGTCGAAACAAAAAAAGACAAACATTCTGCTCACGTCCTATACGTTACCCTAATATAATACGCATTTTCGTCTTTACAAAGTCTGGAAAGTGCCTGCCAAATTCGAAATAATTAAATTTAATATGGCAGTGAAAGCGCGACTTGCAGCTCTCGCTGCCTCGCGCGGAGCGACGGCGAGTGGCGACGGAAGCGGCATCACCGCCCTTCGCGGGGCGTCACGTGAGCGCGGGGGCGGGGGGGGGGCGGAGCGAACCCAGAGAGCTGGTCGGTGTTCGCGCCCGTTTCGCGCTATAAAAATTTCGACAGGGCACCGGCGGCAACGGGGCCGTGCTGGGAGGGGGCCGGGGGCGGGTCGCGGGTGGCGGTGAGCGCTCGGCTTCCCACTGTATCGAGCGTCGCGGAACGCGCGAAGGGTCGGACAGGGGAACAATGGAAAGCCCGCGGGCTGGTGCCTGCTGTATAATTGCCGCCCCCGCCCTTTCGGTCCCACCCACCCTCCGCCGCCGCCGCGTTTTGTTCCGCCACCCAAACGCCCCCGAACTCCGTCGCCCTCCGTCACCCAACGATGCCCTTCGACGCCTTCCGTCGCTCTCCGTCACTCACCCGCCTCCGCCGCCGCCGCCACCTCTCCCGTCGCGTTTTGTTCCTCCTTGCCCGGCGTCCTCATCCCGCCTCCGGCCATCTCCCGCCCCCTCCCTCCGTGCCTGCCCTGTCCCGACGCCGCCGCCGCCCGTGCAGCCTCGGGCACTGCGGCCCGCGTCGCGACGCAGTCCCACTCCTGGAGGCGACGACGCCCGCCAACTGCCCTCGCGCAGAGGCTGCCAAGGAGACGGCGAAACCGTACGTTTGTTCTAGGATCTCTAACTAATCACAGGAGTAGTTCCATCTGTTAGTTTTGTCCAGATACTCGAATATACTTTATTTTCACGTACAATCGAGGGATGAGGCATAATTTCACTAATTTCCTCTTCTATGAACTCGAGTTAGGAATCGGTTTTACATTTCAAATACATTAAAATTTCAAATTACGTGCTGCAACGATTCAAGCTGGTATTGAAAAGTTGCAATTCTGTATTAACGTATTTGAAAATTCATTTTGATGATAGGATAATCTTGCTGGATATGATAGGTTTACTGATAAGTTATAGTAAATTATTTCAATAATTTATTGAGGGGTAATTTAGATAAAAAGAAAAATATACAAGTTTAAGGTGATCAATGGAAGAATTAAAAGAATCGATGAGCGAATTATATGAACACGGTAAGACTAGTACTTAATTTTTCTTGTCTTCCTGGGACTTTTTCTCACGGGGACACGCATTAACCTTTACACTAGACACACATTCGGGTTCCTACGTCTCTTGTCAGCAGATTCACAAGATCTTCCGCGACAATACACACATATGGAAGACAAGGGACAAACAACCATGCCCACGGCGGGGCTCGAACCCGCGACCCTTCGGAGCGAGGCGCTGAGTCGGCACACGGTCTGGCCACCTCGGCCACCCAGCTCAGTATTACTTAACTTAAGTATAATACGTATAATTGTGTAACCAGGTAATGTGGTGCAGAAATCGATAATGCAAATAAAATGCACAATATTGTACAATAACATCATTGACATTGTTTTGATCAAGAAGAAAGAAAAGGTTACCAAGTGATAACGGAGAGGAAATAAAGATCTCAACAAATTGAAAATGATGTTGAAGATGGTAATACACAACGTTACACGAAATGGAGTCGTAAATGTCTAAAAATGTGTCTGCATTAGTTCTCACAATATGTCACGAACGTCAGATCTTTATTCGTGAGTCACGCGATGGCGACACAACTTGACTTGGAAAATTGTACATATGTAATAGGGTTTCTGAATCACGTTCCAAACACAGGCATTATGGGCTCGGGAGAAAGTTGTTCAGGCAGTGCTTTTTCAATCCACCACGGAATTGAAAAATTGCCATTTTCTTTTGTTAAATAATTAAGTATTCGAAGATATTTCAAAATAATTCTTTGCATAAGATACAAGAATAATAGTCAAAAAGAAAAACAAGTACAACGTTGCATGTTATACATTTATCGACATCAGTTGAAATTTACTCACTTCATATAACTTAATTTTGTTTCAAAATTTAAACATCCAGCAAAGAGTAATAACTAATGAATAAATCCATTAATGCACACTTGTAAAATAGATTTAAACAAATGATTAATTCAAGAATGAATTGTAATAGTTCTTTAAATTTGTAACGAATTTTACAGAATTTTGTTAATCACCAGGAGATAATGTTATCAATAAATTTGGCATTTTGGAACCAGACGAACAATTGGAAGCCATTTTTATAGGAATGTATGTATCCACTGAAAAAAAAAACTGTCCCGGGGAAGAAATCGATGTGTCAATGATATAAATCATTACTATATTATTCACATCATAAATAATTATGAAATATTGATAACAAGAAGAACGACATATGATAACCACATTTCTTCAAATTGAGGAGGGGCGAGCCCTAGTTGACTGACTCACTGCGGGGCCTTAATGCGCCGACAGCGAATGGAGCCATGTCACAGGGGCTGCAGAGAGAATGGGCCACGCCGGTGACAGCGACCGTAGACGCCGTGGAGACCAGGGTATGTGAAAGGAGAGAAGTCGGAAAAGGTGGGGGAGGAGGAGGAGAAAGGTGGCGAGGGAGGAATGGGGCGGGAAAGGAGGCGAAGCGAAAGCAAGCATGGGAATATGTGGGGACAGGGATCGATGACTGATGTGGGAGCAAAGTACAGTTGGAGTGGACGGGAAGAAATGGACGTGGCAGGAAGCAACAGTGACCAGGGGATGTGAGAAGAGGCAGATACAGCAGATAAACGGTGCGAGAGAGACAGCGAAGGAGGAGGAGAAGCAGAGGAAAGTCACGACAGGAGGTGATCGAGAATGTGGGAACGAGATGCGGAAAAGGAGACAAGCTGGACACAACAGACACTGAGGGTGAGGGCGAGGGCGGGGCAAGGGAGAGGGCGGTGTGAGGGCGGTGTGAGGGCGAGGGCGAGGGCGAGGGCGTGGGTGATGGCGAAGTGAGGGGAGGAGGGGAGGGGAGCGCTAAGGCTAGAACTAGAGCTAGGGCTAAAGCTAGAGCTAAAACTAGGTTGAAGGTACGGGCGACGGCGGGGGGGCGCGAGCGAGAGCGCGGGAGAAGGAGGGAGGGCGGGGTGCGTAGCGAGCGCTGCGGAGATGTGCGGAGTGCGGAATCCGACGCGGGCGACCGCGAGTGCAGCCGCAGATTGACGTCGGCAGCGGGGAAAGCCGGCGTTTCGCAACCACTCCGCCGCCGCCGAGTCCTAATGAAGTCTCTCCAAGCTGATGAAAGGCTAACGCGGCCGGGTGCGTGGAAGGCATACTGGAGACACTGCTGCGCTTCTTTTCACTCCCGCCGCTAGTAAAAGCTCCGCTCCTCAACCCTCTTCGGCGAGATTATGCAGATGCTACGACGCGTAAACCGCATTTTCTTCCCGCGCTTGAGTCTTTCTCCTTCCGCCAAGACCTGATATTTACCATTAAAAAAATCACACTCGCTCATTTTGGCAGAGCATTATCATCCGTTTCCACTTACTGAATCGTTTTCCTCTCTCCATGAAGTTCGCTGATCCGTAATTCGTCTTTTACGTCCTTGTCTTTCAAAGCTGCCTTCCGTGCTACCTCCGATACTCAACAGGAATTTTCCCTCTAGTGGTCCTAAAACATCAACTTGAGCATTACTTTTATAGAAAAATTTGAAAAGTATTTCTTTGTATTTTCTTGCTGTTTGTTTATTTATTTATTTATTTATTTATTTATTTATTTATTTATTTATTTACTCTTTATTTAATTTCTCTCTCTTTCTCTTTCCCTTTCTCTCTCTTTCTCTTTCCCCTTTCTCGTTTTTCTCTTTCCCCTTTCTCGTTTTTCTCTTTCCCCTTTCTCGTTTTTCTCTTTCCCTTTCTCGTTTTTCTCTTTCCCTTTCTCTCTTTCTCTTTCCCTTTCTCTCTTTCTCTTTCCCTTTCTCTCTTTCTCTT
>BOPP01000113.1:3093712-3124729 GCA_017312745.1 Gryllus bimaculatus
AGGCTTTTTCTTTCCCTCTCCCGTGTTTTTGCTTCGTCCCTCTCACACCCACATATTATTTCTTTCCCTCTCCCTTTTATCTTTTTTCCCGCCTTTCCTTTCTATCCTTATCCTCTACGGCTATTCTCCTTCCTGCTTCGCCTTTTTCGCCTTGGTTTGCCTCTGATTACTGTTCGCCGTGTGTTTCTCTTTTAGACGATACTACAGACATTCTCCCTTTTTCTTTTCCCTCCTTGCCACACTTTTTTCTTCCCTCTCCCCTTTTGTCCGTGTGTGTGCGCTCTGCCCATATATATCTTAGTTCTCCCCTCTCGGCCCTTTTTTCCTTTTCTCCCATTTCCTCCTTAAATTTTCCGTTTTACCCTCTTATCCTTTTTCTCTTTCCCAAAAAAAAAAGTACGGGTCCCTTTCTCTTTTCCCCGCCTCGTCATTCCACGAGATACTCTTTCCTCTATTCCTCTCTTTTTTCTCTCTTTCTCCCTTTCTCTCTCCCTCTTCTTTCTCTTTTTCCCTTCCCTTCTCTTTCTCTCTCCTCTGTCTTTCTTTTTTTTCTGTCCTCCTCCTTTCATCTTCTTCTTCTTCCTTTTTTTTTTTTTTCTCTCTCTCTTTGTCTCTCTTTTCCCCGCTCTATTCTCCCGCTTCCCCTTCTTACTTGGTTCTTCTCGCACTTCCTCTCCCTTTGGCGTCCCAGTCCGCCCTGCTCCCGGCGGCTCTTTCGCCACCTGGGCTCTTTTTCGCCGTCCCCCCCCCGCGCTTTTCCTCTTTTTCCCGCCGTCGCTCCGGCGGGGGGACCGTTGTTCCTTTGTTCCACAGTAACCTTTTCGCAGATCTGGGGCCGGCGCCGATTGTTGTACATTTTACACGCGCCAGCGCCCCCGCACAGTCTCTTCCCGCCTCGACGAAAGCGGAGGCGTTTGTTTCCCGCGGAGTGCCAAAAGGACGTCTAGACGTGCAGCTGCAGCACTACAGCGAGGAGTACGCAGTCGTGGCAGCGGGTCAGAGGAGGGGTGGAGCAGCAGAAATGACAGCGCGCGTGCAGCGCAGTGTTGGAAGGACGTGGCTAGGAGGGGAGCGCCGGAAGGCGCGACGGGCCGATTGCTTCACCAGAGGACAGGTGGCAGGAACCGCACACAACTAAACCGCAGAATGGTTTGCGGCGGGGGCAGGTCGGCGGGCCATGGTGGCGAGTGGCGTGGCAATGGCCACATGCGGTCTTGCGGTGGCCGATGGGTGGTGGCGGGGACAGCGTGGGGATGGTGGAAGGCGGGCGGAGGTGGTGTTGGTGGTTGGCGGCAATGGCGTGGGGGAGGTTGCGGGGTGGTTCCGGTGGCGGGGGGGCGGTAGTTGGTAGAGGTGGGCGGGTATGTGTGGCGGGGGTAGTTTGGAGGAGGGCGGCGGGTGGCGGTAGCGATGGGGCACGGTGAACAGAACGAGGGTGAGGGAGGGCGCAATGACGTTCTATTCTCCTCAAGACGAGAGGATATTAGTTGTATAATGGGCGAATTATACAGAGTTAAAAGCGTGTGATATGTGTGCAAGTGCAAAAATCATCTGTGAGCGGAGACGAAGGAGCCTTCCGCTTCCCTGAGCGGCGG
The DNA here is from genome assembly GCA_017312745.1 of Gryllus bimaculatus. Classification (NCBI taxonomy): domain Eukaryota; kingdom Metazoa; phylum Arthropoda; class Insecta; order Orthoptera; family Gryllidae; genus Gryllus; species Gryllus bimaculatus. The sequence goes on from BOPP01000113.1 coordinate 3,095,308, forward strand.
GATTTGGGAGATTTCCTCAGAAGGGGCATTATGCATCACGGCAGTCGAATTTTGGGGGTCGATGAAGTGTCCTGTCCAGAAGAAACGCGCTATTGCAAGAAAAATATATGGGGTAAAAATGTTCATCCTAATTTCAGGAGTCAGGGGCGCATACTTCCGCGGCCGGTTACGTTTTTCGTAATAATTGTTGTGAGAGACTTGTCCAACAATTTGTTCACATTAAAAAATAACATTACAAACTAACTTCAATTATGGAAGCTGTTTTAGCTACTCGGATCAGGCTGCATCGACGTCATCAATGCCCTCGACACTACGTCAGCCGGTCAGCCGAGAGCCTTCACATGACACTGGCCGCGAGAACCTACGATTGCATTTAACTCTAATTATAGAGTCCAATCGGAGCTACGAAACTTCAGACAAAAATAGCGTCAATGAGAGAAAAATAAAACTGGCACGCAAAACAGCGAGAAAATATCGTTTCCGGATACTGACATTCAAATAAATGAAAAATAAGATTCTAAAACAGAAACATATCTGAGGGCTTTAAAATGCTAATAAAACTTAAGGTTTTCTTGCATTGTAGGTTTCTACGTTATATTTTTAACAGAGTCGTTTGTAATACAAAAGTAATGTGAATTAGAATGCCTGTGGCAACAATAGTTGTAAGTGAGAAGAAAATAAGGCTTTAAAAATGTATCACATCTATTTTCATAGATCTCTGTGATAGTGCTTCAAATAGAAATACATTTAAAAGGTGACGAGAAGAACTGAAAAGCTGTAAATAGAAAAGACGAGACGTAGGTGATGTATGGTTTGTTATTTGACTATATCTACTCAGCGCCTACTATTGAACGTGGTGTGTCTGAAAGCTCCCTTGTTATCTGCAGCGTCTGATAACACGATTACGAGGCTCGCTTACATGGAGACATAAGATGTCTGAAGAACGTATGTCATGGACGGGAGTGTAATACATCGCGAAAAAACCCACTGGTTTTACAAGCACTCATTATTGTAGTCGGAATAAAACTAAAGACAGACTATGGAATTGAGTTTCTCTTCAAATGGTGACGATCATTTGACAATATGTTACGTTACACAAAAGAAGAAAATTACTTTCCTTCGCGATAACATCTTTAAAAATTATCTGGGTATATTTGCAATGTGTTACTAAGCTTTCTTTGCAGTACATCTAAACGAGTATTTAGAAGGACTATAATTCCAACAGTGTAAGCAGTCTAGGACAATGTTAAGAGCGTCTTGACTTCAGTCTTTCACAACACAACGGCAAGAAAGACCTCTTTTGAAGTCTTACTAAATTATTAACCTTTCCCATTGTGTGACAGGAAATCCCTCTTTAGAGGAAATTCTACTCAGAATTACGTTTGCCTACAGGCTTTTAATTTTTATTCCCATTTATCTTCCAAAGCATTGAATATTCATCATTGCGGTTTCATATCGCTCAACAACACATGATATTAATTTTTCATTTGCTTTAACAAAACCCTTCTGAAGCCGGTGTAACAGGTATGCAGGGGCGGCACCGCCTGTCTCCGCTTTGGCTGCCAGAGAGAAGAAGTGACATGCGACGGCGTTGAGGAATGAATGTCATATGGAAAGGAGAAAGAAGAGAGGGGCGGAGCACGAGGCGACATTGCAGGAACGAAGAAAAAGATAATGAATGAAGCTACAGTAAAGAAGGTCAAATTCAACATCACTCGACAAAGGACGTCGGTTCAGAAAACGCAGACAGCTAATGCTCAGTGATCAAATGTGTGTGAATTTGATGATGTAATTGAAACATAGAAACAGGGAAAGAATAAATGAAACTAGTATTGCTATAAAATACAGAACGTCCGCAACACAGTAGGGCTCATACATTCGGGATTAGTAAGGACTAAATGGATAGTTATAATGGTGAAACCTTTTAGTCTCGAATTCGACAAAGTGAAAAGTTGAATGCATCGAGAAATAAACGACTAATAGTTGTGAATAAATGGAATATCACCAAAATGTTGATGTTTCTTCCTATGCATGAAAATTATTCTTGCCCCTACACACACACAACGTTTGCACCATAAATAACTACATTACTGGACCCGCATAGTGCAGCAGCCTAGAAATACCATAGTCATCGACGGTTTTTCCATAGCCTCGATCATAATGGCATTGTCACAAATCAAGATTGTCGATCGCTGTATTAAGTAAGAACTATTATTGATGTAGAATTGCACAGACACTAGTTATTGTCTAATCTCTTTAGTCAAGTAGCCACCCTCCTCGTACCAGCGGCTACGTATCGGCGCCAAAAACTACATTTCGTATTTTCTTAAATGTTTCGTATCCTAATCCTACAATGGAAATAAGTCCTCAAGCATATTTCAGTACAGTAAAACATATTCTTGTATGTCAAGTTTTAATGAAACTTTTGCAGGCATTGTTTAGAAGCTTGTGAAGAAACGTTTGAGTGCTTTTGAAAAGCGTAATTTTGAGCTCATTTTCAAAGAGAAGTTTTGAGTTTTGGGGAAAGTTCGAAAAAAACAAAAACATTTGAAGCACATGTGTTTACTAATGCAATAATGAATGCCCGTGATGTAAATATTGACGACATGAAGATGTTTCAAAATAAATTCAAATGAATACATTAGTATGATACATATGTCATGTAATTCAGGGCATTTATCACTATCCGTACAAAACATTTAAGAAAAAAAATGGCGTCGTTTTAAGGACATTTCTGCATTTCTGAAAAGGCGCAATTTTGAACTCATTTTCCCTGAATCCCTTTTAGTTTTAGAGAAAATTCTTAAGAAATCATTCGTAGCACTTGAATGTAAAGCACATTATAAACGCCCGTAATATTTAGGTGAGTGATATATGAAGGAAATTACATTTGTGTAACTTTTGAGAAACATAAATAATACATCAAAATTACTTGTGTTTCATGTTATTCAGAGCATTATCCGCAAAAACGTTTACAGAAAAAAAGAAGCCGTTTTTGGATTTTTTAAAAAATTCATCCTATTGCCCATAATTTACCCAAACGTACGCAAAAATTGTTGATATTTGAAAAAATGTACGTGTGCTCATTTAAAGATATAATTTTGAGAAAATATTTGATTGAGAGGAACTTCTGTCTTCAATACTCTAGTTATGTGAAGACGCCGAAAATGTTTGCATTTTTGCAATTATTGGAAAGTCAGATCAGAAAGTCATCGAAATTGTGACCTGTGCTGTTTTTAAGTGTCCTTTTCGCTACACCAGAACACAGTTTATTTGAAAAAGTTGGAGCAATTTTTAAGAAAAACATTGAAAATGTCCTTGACGCTTTATTTTAAATAACCACAAAAATAAAACATAGCTTTCAAATTCAAAGGGCCGCAACATTTTGCCGTAACCTATTTTTCTGTATCAAGGACCTACAAAACTGTCATTCTATTGCATGTATACTCGTCCTAATGTTTATTTTTGTTGTTGTTGACATTAGGATGCTTCAAAGGCAGCTAAAAACGAGCCTTTGAATTGGTGGAAAGGGTGTTGTGGGAGACGGCGTTTCTATGTACGACAAATATGTATAGATGTACGGAATGATTCGGAATGAGAATATAAACGAAAGAGCATAAACGAATGTAATTGTTTCGTCATTGTATGATAAGTATAAAGAAGAATATACATAGCAAAACCGAGGTTTCTGACTGCACAACGTGTTAGCGGAAGTAATAAAATATATATAGGAACTAGAATTACCCTGCTTCCCGGAATGTACGAAACAATTTTTTCTTCCAAAAACTCGCCATTTTTCGCTTCAGCATTACATAATACATCTATCTACATTATATATGTATATGCAAGAAAGTAAAAATAAGGTCAAAAAGTTGTATGAATGATACACGTCGCTAATCACATCAAAATTAAAATAAAAGCGAAACGGAGCTAAATTTCAGGAAAGATTGACAAGTTTACGAGTCCTAGGTCTGCTGATAAAATATAAAATACAAGAAGCGCTGTTAGCGAATATACTTTATGAGATGCTTAAAAACAGGAAAAGGCGATGGTATCACATACTCAATTATTATGCTTTTCAATAGTGCAAGATGCCATGTTGAATATCATTGAAATAATCCCACCAAATAACAAAATGGAGACTCAGAATGCAAGCAAATTATTCATTCTTTGAATTAGGCTGTAATTTTTATTATTTTATTTCAGAGAAATGCGTTCAGTATTATTTTAGTGAAGTAAAATTGTAAAACTTGTGATGATTTATGCATATTACAACTGAGACGCATTTGCACAAACGAAAACAAAAATTAACCCAGACATGTGAGTAACAGGCGGTTCATACATCAACAGCATAATACTGTACAAAAAACAATTCTGATCGGATATGGCTTTTATTGACTGTTTTCGTTCACCTGATGGTACACACTGAAACCGAGTTTCCTAGAATTGAGTACATGTTTGAGATTCGTGTAAGCTCCAGGGAAGAATCCGTCTGGATATGTTTAAGGAAAGAAAGAACCGAAACAAAGAAAGAAAGAAAAGAAAGAAAGACAGAAAGAAAATGAAAGAAAGAAAGAAGGGAAAGAAAGAAAGAAAAAGAAAGAGAAAGATAGGAAGAGAAAGAAAGAGAAAGAGAATGGGAAAAAGAAAGAAAAAGACAAAGAAAGAAGGAAAAATATCAAAATATATATGTACATTCAAATTTTTTTTTCAATTTTCCCAGAACCCCAAATGTGGAATTGAAGAACTCCCGTCTGAAGGCTCCTGCGCGTCATCCGACGGAGCATCGGCGTCACGAGATGCGAGTGCTAAAGGCGCTGGGAACATTGAAATGTGTTCGGCACCAAAGAAACTCCGCTCCGAGGAAAGCCGAGAGCTGGGACGGGCTTAGTGGATCTAGTAGCGAGGATTCTGCTACGGAACGGCGCGGAAGACACACGGAGACATACACGCGGCTACGGCTGGGTCTGTCGTAATTTAAACGAAAGACGGTGAGATGGGAAAACTATTTATTATTTGAATGTGGTACAATTCAAAAATTAATTTCATGATTAATTTGTTGTGATAACACATTTCAGAAGATTTTTAGTGCTTTATTGAGCCACATAATGTACTTCTGCACTACATTCTCATTTCTTACCTAATCCTTATTAATTAGCTAATGTTATACTCGTATACACGTATTACTATATGTACTGTTCAATTTTTATCTACATATTTATGTATTACGTGGTCAGGAAGAAGAGTCGGCCTGATGGCCCGAGTCTCGCCACATAATTAAACTCATTATATTATTATTATTATTATTATTATTATTATTATTATTATTATTATTATTATTATTATGTTTAGAAAAGGTGCCAAAATTACGGGCTTATCAAGCGCACTTATCAGAACTCCACTAAATTAAAGTATGGAAGTAGGATATCAAACTAGCATATTAGATCAATATTGAGTGTCGTTAGTGCATGACCAAAATTATCAAATGGAATGACCCCAACAGATCAGTATAATGGAATCAAACAGGGTATTGAAATGAAATTTCATACACGGATCTACTGACTTCAAGGAGGTGAATAAGTTTAATTGAAAAGAGTGTATCCACTAATTTTGTGTTCCGAAACAGGCGTGTGATTTTCAATCCGTTCAAAGAATGAATACTCGTACACAAATACTCTGATTTTATGTCATTGTGATTTTCCAAGATCGTAAATACTGACCATTGCTTTCTCGGTACAAACAAAGCAGAGACAAATTTTTCGAAAACACATTTTCGAACACAAACCCTGAGAGAAAATGCCAGCGAGTGAGGGGACGACCAAGATAATGACATACTCGGATATGCAAAGGCTTCGGGAACGTTGGGATATATTCAGCTCCGTGCGCTGGCGAAGGCGGGAGCCGCGGGGAAGGGGACATCTAGTGCGGCGCAACCAGAGGGGTGGCGGGATGGGAAGGGAAGAGCCGGGGGCAGCGGTGGGGACGGGGGGAGCGTGGGGGCGGATCGGTGAGTGAGAGCCAGAGAAGTCGGGAGGCGACGAGGCGGGGAGAACGGGGAGTATTTAACTTGAAGGGGAGAATGAGTCGTATGGCGGGGAGAAGGCCATGCAAGAGGGCAAGAGGAGTGAGGCGGGCGAGATGGGGACGCGGACGGAAAGGGTGGGGCGGGGCAGTGGAGCGCAAGGAGCGGACAGGGGCAGGGCGAGGCGGAGTTAAGGCGGGGAGAGGTGGGGGTGAGGCTGGACAAAAGGATGCAGGGCGCGGCGGTGTTGAGGCGAGACGTGGCGAAGCAGGGTGAAGCGGGGCGACGGTGGCGCGAGGCGGGGCGAAGGCGGGGTCGCGGGATAGGGGGGTTCGCGTTTGGTGCAAGCGGGAAAAGCGTCGCAGAAAAACGGGCGGCGGTGGCGATGGCGTGGGTGGCAGCCCTGGCTGCAGCGCTACGGCGCAGCCACCGCTTTCCGGAAGCTGGGCGATATATATGCGCGGCATTAGCATACGGTTTTTGGAGATTGGTTTAGGGCTCCTGCTCCCCGCCGCTAGGGCCGCCGCGCTGCGCCGCGCGCGAAAGAAATCCCTTTCTTGTTCTTGGGAATTATGCGAAGTGTTACTGTGAACGTGGTAGTGGCCGGGTGCTCCAAGTACCTGCTATTGGGGCCCCCGGCGGCGGAGGCAGAGGTGGAGATGGAGGCGGCGGCCGAAGCGACGGCGGTAGAGGTTGCCACTGTGAGGACAGCGGCGAATTCGGTAGAGCCGGTCGGAGCCAGCGGAGATGGCAGATGCAGAAAGCGACATAGACGGCGGGGGCGGGAGCGGCGGAGAGGGCGGAGTCGAGAAGGCGCCACCTCCCGTTGCAGGAAACATTAAAATAAGTCCTCGATAAATTGAATCGGCCGACGAGGGCTCGGGGTAAAACTGGAGAACGGCGGTGCAAAGCGTAAATAGATTTTTTGCTGCCTCGAGACGAACGCTACGCGGCAAGAGGCGCGGGGCGCGGAGAGGTGGGCGGGGAGCGGAGTGGGAGTAAAGCGTGGTCGGAAACTCAGCGGCGGTTGAGCCGCCGGGAGCCGTTCGCGCTGTTTTGTAACCGTTTCTGTCGTTCCCTCGACAGAACTTAGCCTTCTATATTTCAAGGTCCCGCATATGCCCTGGCTTGCAGTGGAGTGCGTGTCTATAAGCCAGGTCCTCCGGGACCGTTAGGAGACCGGCGGCGCGTAACAAAGTTGGTGGTCGAGTGGAAGAGAGGACGAGAAATATTCTAGTGAGGAGAACAATTGGACAGAAATTGAAAGCGCCAAAGGCTCATTTGAAAATTTAAGCCCAGTGAGAGGAAAAGTTGATTGGTTACTGTAAAATGAAATTGCGAGTTCTGTATTTTAGGCGGAAAACGTGTAACGATATTTTGACAGTAACAACTTCAAAGATACCTGTGCTTGAAGAATTCGAAATCTTTCTTCTATAGAGATAGTGGAAAAGAATAAAATACAATAGGATAGAATACTTATTACATCACTTAGGAATGAATAAAAATATTTCCTGTGGTAGCGTTTTCTAAACACAGTTACAAAAAATACGCAAAAAAATTAAAATTTACGTATTACTTTATACAATTTAACAAAATTAATGTCCTAACTATCATGGTAAAGATGACCTAGCATAAAATAATTAAAATTCAAAATAATTAGTTGTATTGTTGACACATTAAAAAAATACAATTCCCTTGATTTTCCACTTCCTTTCCTAAGTACTCTAATCAGAAAGTGTGATATCTTCCAGTCCTTTTTTACTACTTACTTGACATGTTCTGTTCATTACAAACTATCGTTTACTACAATTTCCAAATATTTACAGCATAAATAACAAGTATTTACAGCTGTAAATAACAAGGGACCTAGAACACTTCCCTGTGGAACTCCGGACGTTACGTCTGTCTTCGTGAGAAATGAGACCCAATTCTCATCCGCTGAGTACGCGGGCTAAGACATTCTAAGAGCTATGGCATTTATTTTATGTTGAATTATTTACACCTAAATAGGAGGCTGAGAGCATCAACTGATGTCACTGCAGTGCCTCTGACCGGGAGGTTCTAGGGTTCGAGTTCTGTCGGTGCATGGCGTGATTTTGTACACTAGCATATTTTCGGAAATGAAATAATGTATTAATGGCTATGGGGCCCTTTTCAAAATTTTGAAAAGAGCATTGCTCTCATAGAGCAATTATGTATCCATACACCAAACTCATATTTTAAATGATCGTTGCAATTAAAAATACTAACAAGATGCAAACGCATGTCGTAAAACACATTTATTAATTATTATATTTCAGATACAAAACAATGTTAAATTGCAAAAGAAATGAAAATTAACTTCTCATATGTATTCAGATAAATTCAGTCATGTCAACCCCCAACATGTGTATTTCAAATATGAACAGGGAAATAAAACTCTTATAATAATTATCTACCTTGAATAATATCTCTCATTTATTATCCTTTACTCTCTTATTTCTTTAAAATTTTTAATAGTACAACTATAATAAAATACAAAATGTGATTCAAATTAACTCAAAATAACTTTGTCAGGATTCAATAGTATTACTCACATTTCTTTGTTCTACGGGTATTACGCACGAAGTAGCCCACAAACACAAAACAATGCAAAGGTATTGGAGTGCACGTTAAACATTGAATCAAGTGCCATTCCAACATCAAATCGGACTGCGCCTCTCATTAGCTCGTAACGAAATGAAAGAATAAACCCTGCAGTCACGAGTTTCAAACGAGCGAACGCTCGCCTCTCCTCGCGGTCGAGCAGCCCTGAAGGGAGAGCACAAGGGCACAAGAAGTGAAGAGCTGTTCCCCGGAGGCAGCTTACAATGAAACAGATCATCTCTACTCTTTCGCATTCCCCTCGGAATATACGACAGCCCATTAGCATACGATTTTTGTGGATTGGTTAAAGGCGAGTGAAAAAAGCCGCCTCCCTCCGTGTTTTCGAGGGCTCCCTTTGATTCACCGCCGCTATGAACACGCCCATGAAAATTCCAAACAGCCGAGCAGTCGTCGGACCGCGTGAAATTTTGTCCTCCTCATAATATGCATTCAATTTTGTCATGAGTGGCCCATTGCATTATTCGTGTACTGGCTCTCGTTTACATACAGTGGTTGAGGGTTCGGAGTGGAAGCTCTCTCGAATCTCGTGAAGCACGTCGCGTGATCGAAGTGCCATCGGAGCAAAACAGTTTCACACTCTTTAGGTCCATACAATGAAGACGCGATTATTATACATGTAATGTACGTAAGTGTGAGTTATTCTGTCGTTGTGAAATTGCATGTTTCTGTTCATTCAATAGAGCGTGGAAACGATGGACGGGATACTGGTTTTCAGAGTCAATTATTAAATTTTTGGGGGATGCGCATATTTTATTGAGAACTAGACGATTGCCCTCGCTGTTTAGCACATTAGTCCGCGTGCTCGCTTTCCATGACGCGACACCGGGTTCGATTCCCTGTTGGGCAAGATTATAGTGTGAGTTTTCCTGGCAATGTCCCTGGATACGTTGTTGTAGAAAACTCACTACTCAGGTTGAGAAGAGAGAAGAACAGAATTTGGCCGCGAGGCCGGGACGCTGGTGGGAGGAACTGGCACGTTCTCGGGCTGTCGCGCCAAATACAGACTAGAAGATTACCCATCGTTTCCCGGGTATTTGTTTATCACGATGATCAATGGCGGTCCGCAACCCTCGTCCACTCTTCCCGCTTCGCCCCGCGCAGACGCTCAGATGCACAGAGAGTTGTATCGTTTCCGGCAATATTTGGGGAGTAACCAAATGCAACATAAGATTTAGGAAGAGGTAAACCTCCGTGCTTTCTTCTCAGTTTGTCAAAAATATTCATGCAAAATTTGAAAACATTCCTTCATGATACTTAATTTCGTTGAAGACATTTCCACACACTGATATATTAATTTTTATCTACATTGTTAATTTTGAATAAACGCTTAAGTTAGTGGAAAACTAAGTACTCGCAGTCACAGGCCGTCTGAGATGTGTCAATGGTTTCGTTAGACACCCAGAAAGACTAGGAAAAACGGAAACAATGAAACAGTTTTGATTTTGTCTGAAAAATACAAATATTTATTTATTTTTAATTTGTTTCGTCATCGTTGACGCAACGCGTCACTTGAACCCTTGTTAGGCGTTTAGCGCTTGCCAGGGAGTAATCATCAGTTGTCTTTGTCAAGTTTCGTCACGTCGCAGTCAGTCAGTGCCTTTTATCTCTTCGACTAGAGGCTCGGCGCTGTTAGATTCCGGGGTTCCTAGCCGGTCACCCAACCAGGAACCAGCAAATCGCCAATTCACATAACCTCCGTAACTTCACGGAAAGAATTTAAACAATTTGGATGGCGCCGTTTCTAGGGAAAAAGAATTTAGCTTGAATGTAAAATAACTATTGATAACTAATCGCATTTTATAGAAATTATCGCATATTTGACGAAACACATGATTGAGTATAAGTCAGTCAGCGCACATAACTGTGTAAATTCTTACCACTTTTAAAATTCCTTACCAATCGATACGTATTTGTAATAAAGGTGTTTTAAAGCTTGGTATGTAAACTTAACCGTTTTTAAATACATTCCAGCAATTTTTCATTCAAAATTGAAAGGAGTGATTAAAATTCAATAAACATGGTTTATTTTTAAGGGAGTTGAACATTAATTTTCATAACTACGCGCTAAGAGCCAACTTCCTGCAAAAACCCACACCGATAATAGTTAATAGCGTTTACGAGTATTGAGACTCGATGTAGTATCTATTTTAATTTGAGGTGAAATAAGGTAACTACAAAGAAATAAATACACTACAACCCAGTGTTGCCAGAGGCAGATTGCCCGAAAGCGGAGTGTTAAGCGCCGCAATGCTACTTTTTGGGGAAACAGGGCAGTGGAAATGCGGATATAAAAGTGGATAGAAATGCGCATGCGTATTCCACTCGGAAATTGGAATACGTATGCGCAATACTCTTAAACGTTGCTTTCTTTGACTAACTCCCAAATTAACGGCGTTAAAATAAAAAGTACTAAATCGGCTCATCACTCACACTATGAATGGTGTGCTTTTAGCAGATGAAGCTGGAAGGAAAGGTGGATGGTGTCACACAAAGTTTCAGCCTACACTGTCTATGAGTGATAAAATGACGAGCGTAACAATATACTGTTATCCGGAAGGCCGTATAATGATAATGGGGACGATGAGGAGGACACCTCTGAAAATGTTTTCTCCGCACTTGAAGCGTTCGAATAATGGATGAATGTTGAGGCACCTGATTACTTCGAAAACCTTTTATATATCTTGGCGTCGACAACTTAAACGTCTGTAAAAAATGTAAACAAAAATAAGCGTATGTTTGAATGATAATATTGTAGTTTTATTTGTAACTAGGGAGTCCCGCCAGACGTTTGTTCTGTCCTTCATCTCCCTTTCTCTCTCTTCGTCTCCCCCTCCCACAGCAAAAATGTATTAGAATGTTCAAAAAGATATCAACCTGGAGATTACGACGTGTGAAACATTTCTTTGAGTCATTTAGTCACAAAATTTTATTGTTTAGTTCCCTAGAATGATTTGTTTAGGACGTATTTAACGATATAGATTCAAAAATTCTTCCGAGTGTGTTGCGGGTTGCATTTGACACAAGTCTTTAGTTTTGTTCTACAGCGCCATCTACTGAATTTTTCACATATTTTAATAGTTATTCTGCTATTCTGGGCGGAGACGAATCCAAAAAAGCAGAGATAATTACAATTAGTCCAAAAGTTATTGATTGTTTTAAATGCTGAAACTAACACAACTTTGTTTTATATGTATAGATACTATGTTCTTTGTAATTTAAGATATTATATTTTTGAAATATTGTATATAAAACAAAATATAAAATTAAACTATATAATTTATAATTTAATTTGGCATTTATTTCGTACAAAAATAAGATTCTGTTTGAGTGATTTATTGTAAAGTTATTATTTTATTATTATAAATTACAAGACATTAAGTGGTCAGGGAGAGTCAAATCTTCATAATAAGAGAGAATAGGAAAGTAATCCAAGTCAGCTGAATGTCTGAAATTGGATACCTGCGTATATTACTGAGGTAGAGATTGATGTAACCCCGGCCTAAGCCCAGCGTGAGTACGCATCGCCACTATCAGACATGTGGCACTGCGTGTCTTCTAGTCTATCTATTATGGCTACTATATGTGTCGTTTTCTTTGCCTTACAAGACACAAAACTGGTGGTTCTGCACATGCATACCTTGAGAGCCGAGTGTCTAGACCAGGAGCGTCCAACTAGCAAGATCTTATGGGCCGTAACTAAAACTTTTAATAAGATTATGGGCTATATTTTCATGACGATCCACACTTGACTTCCCCGTATTGTTAATCTCGGCACTTTGCCTGGCTGTTCTGAAACGAGAGGGGGGCAATGGAACCATGCGTGATATTACGCCATACCACGTATTACGCAGTGAAACACATTAGGAAGATTTTGAAGTTCTGCTCTTACTAGAAAAAAATCTTTAAATCTAAACTTCAGCCATTTTTACATTAAAGGAGGTGTTGAACCGGCAGGCGGTAAGTGCTCATACATTCTTGCCCAGCATAGATGAAAGGGACTTTTACTGTTGACTAATAACCTTTCGTGGGCCACAATAAATGGCATCGCAAGCCGGCAGTTGGACAACTCTGATCTAGACAGTCTCGACGCTAAGAAAGTGTAACCGTTTTTTAAAAATCAATTATCATAAACAGTAAAAATGCTGATTTTGCAGTCATCCGCATGGCCCCATGCGGATTGCACGTCGAAAATGCACGAAGAAAAATGCGAAAATGTGGTACCTCTGGCAACACTGCCACAACCACATGTTTATCAAATGATAAACAATATAATTAGAGTGCTAACTTATATACTAGTGATTGTATTTTGTACAATTTTACAATCACCTTGGTGAAATTGACACAAAAAAAATAATAACTAGTGACACCAAGTAGCAAAAATGATGCTGAAGAAAGAACAAAAAATGTTTTTTCAAAACGTAGCACGCAACCATTCAAAAAAGAGATACTTTCATTTGGTACGGCAATAAATTAAATATATTAACAAAAAGAGCCTTCACAAATACTGCAATTACAAATACAGTGGGTCGTCCGAATGACCAAGATCGTTAAGGCAGTGGTGTCGTAGCTATCTTGTACTGAATGATCGCGGGTTCGAGGCAAGACTCGGGTATGGTTGTGTTGGTATTGGTCCTTTCACCTTCTATCATCACCACATCATGTCATCTTCATAGTTACCATAATGTGAAATCCAATAGTGGTCGCTAATGATCTAGATGTTGATGTAACCTTAAATAAAAAAACAAGTACAAGGTATGAACAGTGCAAACGATATTTACACACCACGAATATTTAAGAAAAATTATGTTCCGCAACAGAAAACGTTAATAGAAAACATTTAATAGCTGATATCTTCTACCTCGGGCCTAGCTAGCACATGACGTCAGATGTGTCGCAAGCAATGACGTACTGTGTATGAGAATTAAGTCGATATGTGCAGTTTCAGAAACCGCGGACTAACGTAATATTCGTATTTTCAGGTAAAACCGAAACAGTTTCTTTGTTGGGGGATTCTTTTTCAAGTTCCTGGCTACGGATACCTCTCGCAAGGCGGGAGGCTGCAGCGATATCTTTCAATTTCCGCGCACATTGTACATTAGTAATACAGATAACTGTAATCAAATACATGAATTTAATTTTCACTTTAAAGTTTTTGAAATATATTGCAGAATTAAGACTAGTTTTGAAACAAATGTTTTTTCGAAACCGATATAGAGAAGAGTAGCACGGTTTTAAAATAATATTTTTTGCAGAATATCGATACTTTACATCTTACGAGTATTTATGTACAATAAGGCCAATTCTCATATTAAGAATTCGTGTGCCTATACTAAACTGAAGAATTAAATGAGATGAAGTATTGACGTCCTCCCGAAAAGAAGGCAAAAAATACAGACCATTTTATATTATTCAGATATATCTCTTTAACTGTTCATCGACATCGTACGTTGTGTTTTATTTTTCTCATAATGTTTTGAAAATACATTTTAGGTCATACAGAAAGGACACTCTTTCTCATTGAAGCGTTTTTTACACGACTAGTTAAATCTGAACACCAGTTTTCAGCAACATGGTGTACGACTGCTCGGCCCGATGTCCACTGCATGTGACGGACCTTGTCCTTTTCTTTCATGTGGAAATGCAAGCTGGCGACGAGTCTCGAAAAAAGAAACAGAGCGCATAAAACGGAGAGCGGAAAAAGGGTAATCCCGTGTCATTTCGTTTCTGGCGCATGTGACCGGCCCAGCCCAGCCCGGCAGTAGCGTCAACATTCCTCTCTATTTGCGGGTTATTCCGCGTCTGTTGTAACTCCCTCTGGCAGATGCGCCGCTCGAACGCTGCCTGCGTTCTCTGACTCTCGCATCGCTTTTTATTATTTTTTTTTTTTACTTTTTTTATTTTTTAGGACAGCGCCAGATAACTAGCCAACGCAAACAACAGCTTCCTATATCAAAGTACGTAAATAACAATGTTTCTGTGATCAATTAACAAAATATGTAAGCGATATTAAATTTGTTCTGCCACAACTGTTAGTTAAGAAGTTCGTCGTTGAAATAATTGCACAAATATATTAAGCGTTTGGCGAATTAATTTCCGGAATTTTTAAATCTAGTAACTGAAAATAATAGTTACTTTATAATGCTCTTCCTGATTTTTTATCTTGGGATGGAATTCATTTTCAATATCTGCCAACTGAAATGAAATGCACACTACAAACCGTTTCTTCTTGCTGTACATTTCGCGGAAGTAATGTTAAATTTGTTTCTTACTATTATTGTATTAAAACGAGCAATAGTAAAACGAACAATAGTAAAATCAGTCGTAGGAAATAAACATTCAGACAATTTTCATTCTCTTCATTAAAGACAAGAATATTTGTTATATTTTTCACACTTACTACGTACGTGAATATGGTCTGCGTCTCTCCAGATTCAGTAAAATTCAAAGACAGACTAAAGAGATAGAGTACGTAACAAAATGTATAACACAAAACGAAGAGATATTTAAATAATAATAATAATAATAATATAACATATAATACATCGTCAGATAAAGTTTTATGAGAAAATTGTATTATGTGCTATCGACGAAGAAATATAATTATGCAACCTAGCGACTCAAATATTCGTCTCGAAAATATTGATCAAGCATGAAGAATGGCAACTAATTTGCAACAATGCTTCCCATTACTACTAGTACTATCTTTAATACAATAAATACATAAAATGATAGAAAAATACACAGATTTACTATATATTTGGTATATCTATTCTAAATAAAAGAACAAAATAACTAATTGAATACGAAGTCAATACATTCTCAGACTTTAATCAATTCTTGACGTATTAATACAAACATTTTTTTGCATTCCGTATTCAGCTTTCTGTACAACTCTTTAACTATTCGCTCACGTATTAAATATTTTTAACTCAAAATTAACAACTTTGTCCAGCACATTAAACAAGCAAAACAAGGAAGCATGTTGTACAACCAAAGAAGCGTGTTTTTCTTGTACCAAATAGGCCTGATATTCACAACTTGCGCTGCACGCTGTCAGCACATTCTCGCCACCATTACAGAAATTGGTTTTAACGAGACTGAAGCGATCACGTTCAGCGTGCAACGACCGCATCCTCGCGACGAGAACCGTTTTGCATTTTTAACAAGATCCCGTCGGAATCGCGATATTCTGCCTTCGTTGCGCGGATAGCGCGGGGGATCGTCCCTTCCGTGGACACGTTTCCGGATCGAGCGCGTGCCCGGTTTTTCTCTAATTATTCCTCCGCGTTGTAATCGAGTCACTCATTACTCGTCGCACCCGACGAGAAAGCAGCCTCCCGACGGGAGATGTGGACGACGAGGTGTGAGCGCGCGGCGTGCATGCTAAACAATGCCCCTCATTGCCGATTTTGTTTTGCAGGGAACGAAGGGAATTTCGCTAGGGAGCGACGCCCAAAGGCAAACGCGTGGGACGAAACCGAGGCGCGAACGGACGCGAAAAAGCAGAGGGGAAGCGACCAGCAGGGTGGAATGGAACGAGGTGTGGGCGTACCTAACCAGCGGGAACCGGGAGTTTTGTACGCGATGCAAAGGCCTGTCTGTCTGTCGGTACTGGCACAACAGCCTCTGACGGGGTCAAGGCCTACCAGAGGTGTCCCAATTTTGCGGACGTGGATTCGGTTGATTGATTGATTGTTAGTGATTCTGGGCGCGTCAACTCCTAAGGTCATTAGTCCCGTTCGTGAAGGGCATGGTTTTTGCTCGGGAGATGGCGGTGGTTTTCCCCAGCTGGATGGTGAGATCCGGCTCCAACTTATCGTCGGCTATAGGGCATTTCTCCAACCACGTATCTCCCACCAAAGGCGGCACCTCTCAGGTCACGTTCTAAGCTCCCGGTATGTGTGGTAGTGTAGTGAATGTAAGTGTAAGTGTGTGTAACTAAGAGGTAGGATAGGACAAGGAATGACCGCGCTCGGTCATTCTTGGGAACGAAAGACCGCGTGTTTGTGCCCCGTTTGGGGGGGGACGGTATTACTCCGGCATATCTCTGATGTTGATCGAAGAAACCACGGAAAATTACAGATCAGAGCAGCCGACCGCTAGGTGGTGAGCTGTGGCCTTTCCAAACAGCGGAACTGGAAGGAGTTTGTGTGCGACGGAAAGGTAGGAAGGTACAAAAACAGACGAGACATGTTTCATTTAATCGTTAAATTTTTCAGTTCCCAATCTTTGTAAAATGTTACGAAATGAAGATCAGAATTAGATAACAGCTTTCATTAGATAAATACTGGAAGATAATATTTACTTGTGAATGAACGCATATATTTGGTTTCTTCGCATTCTTTCTCAACATCATCATACTTCTTTTTCATATTTCTATCGCAGATCTTTCTGTGGAATTCGCGTTCTCACAGCATTGCGGGACTCTTGGAGAGCTCGGATTGGGCAGTAAGGTGAACATCACCCGGATTCAAGGGTGAGGCTGGAGTAACATTGGAGAAGGAATGATCTTGCTCGACCTGAGGTCGAATACTGCGCATGAACTCGTAATGATTATTCCAAAGGGCGGTTTGTTGTTACATCATCCCTAGAATTCCCATCAGGGCAATCAGTGGTCAGACTTGAGAATGTGTATATTCAATACATTCCATTCATGCGTTGTGTGTGTGTATTACGAATGCTTGTACGACTGCCATTATCGTATTTTTTTTTACAAAACATAGTTCTATGAGAAATTGAACATGTTTAATAATATCTCTAAATGATATTACCGTACCAATATACTTTGAGGGCGAAAAATAATCAATTGTAATTGTAATATAAAGTTCTCAGATTGCTTAATTCTTTAACTAGTAGTATTTCAATTAAACACTGTAAATAAGATCGGACATGAAAAGCAATTCTTTGCTTCCTTCAAATTAGAACAGCGTTCCAGGAAATATAAGCACAATTTTACAAAAGAGAATGTAATGAGAAAAGTAGCCGTTCGAAGCAACAGTATGCAGGTCAATGATAAGGGAAAATATATTTTTGGGAGATGCCGCACGGTGTTAAATGTACCCTTGCAATTCCTCGCAATTTCATTCTGTCAAATAGTCGGCACATTTTTTTGAAGACAGAATCTTTATATTCTAACGACATTTGGTTTTCACAGTAACGTATGTTTTATTCCTCCATTCATTACGACGCCTTATTTGCTTTCTAAATGTATGATATGTTATCAAAATATTAATTTAAATTCCTGATATTGCCTGTTTTTTAACTCATAAGAACACAAATATTCTCTAACTACAATTTCTTTTAGTTGTGACACAAATATTCTCTAACTACAATTTCATTTCTGTTGTGAAGTATTCATCACTCAACTTTTGAAACAAAATCATACACACAAACATTCACACAAAAAAATCACTCTGATAAGAACATGATAAGGTCGTCAAACATTTTCGATTAGAAGTGCCCCCCCCCTAGTTAGAGCCATCTACGTTACGTTCTGTTTTAGTAGTCGGCACAAAGCCACCGTTTTAGTGTCCGCTTTCATATGCCAGAATTAACAACCCGACGCTCACAATCACGATCAAATCCTGCGTCCATTACTCAGGAGCGACCTAAGAACCGCCCCGGCAGCGGTGGCCACTTATCAAGCGAGCGCCAGCCCAGGACGTCGGGCGGGGAACAGCGCGGGGCGGGGTAGGGCGGGGAGGGGAGAGGGGAGGCGGGACGGGGCGGTGCAATCGCCGTTGAACGGACGTAAAGGAAGTGCCAGCAGCACGGCATGGCAAACCAAGATCATGCATTCTATTGGGAGTTGGCGCTGGAAGCAGTCTGGACTCGGAAGGCCGCACTCGCATACAGTGGCGTTTCGCGGGAATCCGCGGAGATACGCAACGCGTCGCCTCGCCCCCCCTCCCTGCCCTCGCCCTCGAGCCGCACATCGCGCCGCCCGAGCTCGCATCCACCCGCCCGCCTCCTACTGCCGCGCACCCACCTCTCGCCACCCCTGCCTCCGTCCCCCAGCACCGCCTCCGACCCCGCGCTACCCGCCTCGCGGCACCTTCGCACCCCTCCGCCTCTGTCCCCCGCGTCCGCCCTCTGCGCGCTTCGCCCAAGCTACGCATCCACCCGCCCCGCCCCACGCGCCGCCCATCCCGCCTCCTCGCCCGCCCACGCCTCCCGCGCCCGCCCCGTCGTACCGCTCGCGCGACCGTCGCGCCTCCGCTTCCACTCCGCCCACCTCTCCCCGCCGTCCGCGCCGCCAACGCCGTCCGGCCACTCCGGACCTCCCGCGCCCCGCAGCACCTTCACGCCCCCCGCTCGCGCCCCCGTCCACACCGCTCGCACCGCTGCCCCTCCGTCCCGCCACGCACCCCGCCGCCCATAACGCTCCCGGCCTCGTGTCCCGTCCGCCCTAGGCGCTCACGCCTTCGGCCCGCCCGCACCGCTGCATCGCGCGGGGTTGAGGCGGAGAGGGGACAGCGGGGGCGGTGAGGAAGGTGGAGGTAACGATTTAATGTGGTTCGGTGAGGCAGAAGAGGGGGGTGCGGTGGTAAGTAGTGTGTGATGAAGGGCGAGTAGACCAACAGAATGGTGATTTTGTTGGAGAGTGAGAAGTGGTGAGGCAGAGGGTAGGGAACATAGTGAGGAGGTCGGAAGGGAAAGAGCGGGGGATGTTGATGGAGAAGATGGCAAGAATAGCGGCGAAGTTCATGGTAGTGTCGAAGATGATAATTTAAGCTAAATCATCGTGGACGGAATGTAATTAAGAAAGCGGCCAGGGACAAACAGTATTTAGGAAAATGTACTTGTTGATGATGATGACTTGATGCTGATGGTTTTGAGGCAGGTAATGAGAGCGGGTAAGATAATGTTAGGTGATAGTATGGTGTGGAACATAGTACGAGTATTTTGTTCATGATTTTTGAGTATTGGAAGGTAAATAAGAGAAAACAAGAGCCGAAGAATGACCACATTTGTGAAATAATCAACAGCTGTGTTGATTTCAATGAGGGAGTTGCCACTGATAAAGGAGAGCGCAGTGCATGAGCATAATTGTTACTTGGCGATGGTAAAAATAAGAATGTCGAAGTAATAATGCAATAAGAAAACCGAGAGGAAAGATTGAGTGTTTATGGAAAAACGTGACGGAAAGAGAAGAAATCATAGCACATGAAGCAACAGGGGTCTTTAGAAGCCTAAAGAAAGCAGAAAAGAATATTGGGAAATAAACATTGGACGAGAAAGAAGAGCAATGGAAGGGAACAACGAGCGAAGAGAGATGACAAGGAGCAGGCACTGATAAGGTGGACAACATTGGGCAACAGAAAACAACGATGGATGCAACGAAGACTCACAGAAAAAACATGGGGCGTCATGGAACAACGAAGGTCAGCTGTGAAACAACAAGCATGTTGGAACACTGGCGCTAGCACACTCGGAAGGAGCAATGGGAGAGACAAAAGACGAAAAGGGAGGCTGGGGTGGGACGAGAGCAACGGACACAGTGGTAATGATCTCGCCCGTGATGGGCTAGATCCTACTAGAGCAGTGGCCGTGGTAGCGAGAATAGCGCAGGCAGGCGCGTTTGGAACGGGGAGGGCGGGGAGGCAGAGCGCACGGGCGCGGTAAATGCTTGCAGAGGATACAAGAGGTGCGGTCAGCTGTATAGATGAAGTACTTGTGGACATTGAGATGAAGCTTGGAGCGGGTAAACAGGTAGAAGCACTCCCGTGGAGCGCAGGAAGGCAACAATATTGTGCAGCGGTAATACGACTTGGCGTATGGAAATGCAGCAGCAGGCGGGAGATGTGGATGTGCATGCACTGGATTTCGCAAATAATTAATACAAGGAAGGAAATGTATATCACTGATGACGAGATAGCAACAATATTCGAATAATAAGCACTGTAATTACTATTTAGAACGTCAAAATGTTGCAATTACTTTGGTGTTTATGCTTGTGTGTTAAGAATAAATTTTAATGCTTTTATCGTTTCATTTCAAAGTACTATGAATTATTACGAACGTTCGACCCCTTTGTTACACTCGTGGTCACCAATAATTTGTTCGTTACTCAAAACATGGACTTCGGAAATTGCATTGATATTTGATTTCCTTGGAAATAGACTCGGTTGACAAAATGTGTACGTTCTTTGAGTAAAATCGAACAATTATCGCGGCTAATAGGAAGTAAAGTAAATGATAAAGAATTAAGAAAGAACTGTTAACTACGAGTGACTAGTTTGTACTAGAAAAAATATCTTACCTTCTGTACTCCGTATAATGAATTTCGATTTCAGGAATCAAAAAATCTTTATCTTTCTTCGTACGATCAAGCTTCACGGTCTGTTCTAGGGATGAACGATTTCAAACTGGGAATGCAGAGATACTATTACCGAAGTAGGAGATTATAGCAGCAGATAAAAAGTAAAGCATCGCGTAATATGAAGAAGGATTACATCTCTAAAAGAGCACGGTACATTCAATATTAATAACTCATGTTCCTTTACATTTATGAAATAGTTTACACTTGGGCACCCAAAAAATACCTTAACACTCTGGTTTGTAAAGAATTAGCATAGTTCACTACACACAAAAGCACGATACCTTGTCACAAAGTATATCCACTATTCCTATCAACATACTCAATATATACATACTACAACTACTTCATAATATGACAGGAAAGCATTACAAGCTACAATATAAGCAGCTTACTTGTTTCTGAAAATAGAGGAGGATGAAATGCATTGAAGATATTGGATACATTATAGAAACGTTGTAAAGTCGAAAGGTAACTCTCGAGGTCTCTAAAACGATTAAACATTTAACCCACACGTCTTCCGTTTCCGAAAATGGTGTCAATTCCAATCATAAATTCTCCATCACACGACCACCAAAAGCGACGTACATACTTCGACATAGATATAATATACAAAGTAGGTGACGTAGGTAGGTCACATTCTGCCGCAATGAAGGAAACTACATGTACCTGTCGAACAGCTGTGCCTATGGGATTGCCGGACATTCAAGAGCAAAAATCACATACTTGTAATATAATTTTCCAACTGTAAGTTCTTTGGCAAACATTTTATTTTTTATTTTTGACCCCTCTGCCGTCCATAGAAGCTTGATTCTTGGATATTCTGTATAAGCGGAAATGAGCAACCAGGTAACGGGGCCGTTCCAGGCTGAGAGCATCGCACGGCCTCAGGGGGGTGGGGGGCGCGCTCTGGAACTATGCGACGGCATTCGCAAAGCGCTGGCGGCGGCTGCACATCCACGCCGGCAGAGTGCGTAGCAATACACACAGCTGCGCCAGTGGCTACAGCGTCGGAGAGGGCTGTGGATTAAGTGGGAGAGAGGGAGGATTAGGCAGGTAGATAGTGGTGGGTGGGAAAATAGGACCGCCAGGTCGCACAGGAAGCGTTTTCCCTAGTCTGTTAGGTCCCCCGCCACGCCCCGTCACGCTCTCTGCCACGCCCCTCCACGAACCCGCACGCCACGACACGAACCCGCTCGCCATGCCCACGAGCACGAACCTGTTCGCCAGCCACGTCATCTTCGGACATCTCCCGCCCGCGGCCACGCGCCGCCATTTCCCCGCACGCCCCACCACGCTCTCTGCCACGCCCTCTCGCCCGAACCCGCACGCCCGAGACAAATCACCACGCACAGACACAAAACCGCTCGTCACGCCCTGCCCTCTCCCACCGATTCCCGCCGCGCTCTCGTCACCTTCCGACATCTCCTTTCCCCGCCACCGCGCCGCCATTTGCCGCCGCAACGCTCTCCTGCACGCCTCTCCACGAATGCACCCACGCCCCGATACAAACCCGCCACGCCCCGCAGTCGATGCACGCCACGCACACACATCCACCACGTCTCCCATGCCACGCCCTCCTCCCGCCCCCGCCACATTCTCACAAGGTCCGCCACGCCCCGTCACATCGCCGCCACGTTCCCGCTGGGTATGGCAACTACTACGTCCCCGCCGCTGATTTTAGACGCTTACGGAGAGGGCGGGCTGGTGGGGTGGGAAAGCGAAGTGGACGGGCCAGGAAAGCGGTGTGAAGGCGGGGCAGCAGGCCAGACGGGATGGAGGCGCTCGCCTCGTCGCAGGTGGGCGTCGGTTCGTGCCCAGGGGAGGCGCGGCGGCACGTGAAGGGGGCAGCGCTGCGCTAATACTGCAAATGAGGTGTTTGCGGCCGCCACCGCCGCCGCCGCCGCATTATTCATCCACGCGGACCCGCCCTTCTCGGGCAGGCTTTCTACCCAGAACGCATTTAACACAAGGGAACAATGTAGAGGTGCAGGACGATTCAAACGTTGTGGCTTCCTTAGAACTGCAGTTCTTCTGATAACTTGTATGTTGTGGATGTGGCAGAATAAAAGTTTCAAATTCTTACTGCAAAGGGAATCGAAAATAATCACTATTTTTGGGCAAATACACGTAGGGAAATTTACATAACGTTGTTAAGCATGTGTCATTTGTATCTTGTTGTCAGTCAACTGTTGTGCTTGGCAAATCGCATTGTGACGTAGCCAAGGAGATGGGAAGTACTTTATTAATTTTTTGTGTTAAATTATGTCTTATAAATACATTATTATTATTATTATTATTATTATTATTATTATTAATAATAATAATAATAATAATAATAATAATAATAATAATAATAATAATAATAATAATATGTCAGACAGATCTACTTCTCTGTTTGTACTTTTAAAAATCGTTAAAACATCTCAACTCTCAATATAACTTTATAATTTTAATTATGTATGCAGCATAAAAAGAAGACCAAGGGACAACAGTGAAGTTAATTCTTCTGAAACAAGATTGTTTTTAATTGAATAATTTGTAACTAGTTTCTTACAAAATACTTTATAAAATAAAATTTCTTTTACCAAAAATATTTGATTTCTGACTATTTTTCGATCTTCTTTGTTACTGGGTCATACGGGGTGCGTTCTGCGCTACCTTCAAAAAAATATCCATTGGATGGTTTGCTAGTTTTTCTCAATTTATAGATTAATAAAATATATTCTGTAAGGAAGAATAAAAATCATTAGAAAACAACGTAAATCAATTTAATTTTATTTAAAGGTTAGATCTATTAACAACGATGTCTCTATTCAACAAATATTTCAACAAGAAATACTTTTACAGAAAATGTTGTACAGTAGAGTGTAATATTAATAAAATTATGAAAACAAATAATTTTTGCAATGTTAATTTTTTTTATTTTCGATACCCGAAACTACTGAGAGCTCACCGAAAATAGAATCAGTCTCAATTTCTTTGCCTTTTTTACTACATACGAGGGAAAAATAGATGTTTTTTACAAATAATTAAACATTGTTTCAAAATTGCCTGCTTTATGAAAAAAATATTTTCGTAAAATTAGAAATGTTGGAGTTCAGTTTTTGACCAGATTGCATTAAGAAAACAATCAATCACCATTATTACAGGAAGACGCCCCAAAAACTTTAAATTTTTGTAACTTTTAACAACAATTTTTATTTTAACTAAAACTACTGTGCAATGGCACAAACTTTCTCACTCTAGTTAGTTTTTTAAATTTATTTGATCTGGCGTAGCTTTTCCTCTTTGCCCCACCCTCTTTTCAGCCGCTATCTATAAACGAATTTAGTTGCTTCTTTAGACAAATTCACTCAGCCATTTTATTTCATCCAACTTTTTATATCCATTCCTGTCCTCGACCTACTCCTCGAAGCACACCTCGCTACTCGCTGACAGCGTCACGACTTCAGGCACAAGTGCATCTAAACCACCAACTTGCACGTAGATTGGTAGGTTAACGCGCCACCGACGGTGTTTCAGCGCAATCCAGCATGAATAAACAATAGCGAAAATATTCCGCGAAAGACGCACCCGGGGGCTCTTAGTCGGTCTGAGAAAATTAACCTCCCGGTCTGGAGTTGCTGCGCTCGCGCCGTCGCGTCGGCCGCGCCGCTTGGCTCGGCCGCAGTGCGCGAACGCCGCAGAGTGATTTACGAGGCGAGCGCCGTCTCCACGCGCGCCTTCCGAAGCAGCCGACATTTTACATCGCCTATTATTCGCCATCCATTTTGTTTCTGCGGAGGCGAGAACGTTTGGAATAAAGTAATTAATTCCGTAACATTTACACAAAAAATGTTTGGAAGCTGCGAGACTTACAAAAATACGGGTGGGAGTTGGAATATTAAAGTAATGGAATGTTGCATTTCGGCGCAGGAATGTAGATTGGGAATGCGGTTATAGATAAATGTGGTTGTCGTGGAAGCGAGGAAGTAAGGAATGTTCAATATGAGAGCTTGATGACTAGACCAAAAAAACAACAAATGAACGAATCGTTAGTGTACGGTACATGTAATGGAGGATGGAATCAATAATGCAGTGTCTCAATTGCTAGTTTCTACTTATTTTTCTCATTGATGTGTGGTACAATCATTGGTTTTTATTGCAGTGGTCTTGCATATGAACGAGGTTATACTGACAAAACTATTATTCACCCATCTATTATGGAATATTTTCTAATATTTATTTGCCTCTTAACGAAATGGATGTGGCACGCTTCCGTACCTTGACACATATTCAATGTTTCATCTGGGATAGGCTCGAGTTTCTTATTATTCGTACACTTTTGGAACTAATAGCAAGTAATAAAAAAACATATTTTGATAAAATGTTACCGAAAATTGTTATTTTCTACTGAAGATCCTCGATTTTCTTAATTGAAATGGCAAAGTATTACTTCCATTGCTGTAACATATTAACTGACTGAATATTACTTTAATCGACTCAGTCAAAATTATCTTTGTACTACATAGGTCCTCTCAGTAATGCACTATGTTTAAACTTTTGGACATGGTCTATTTTCCACGCACTGGCACCAACGCGATCATTCGGGTACATCGGGTCAATTCGCAGTACCACTCTGTGGACATTGCAATTCAATTGCTGCTCGTTGCAGTTTCTCGTCGGAACGAAAGTGATGCTCCGCAAGGCGGTCTTTAATTTTTAGACTGCAACCGCTGCGAGACAACTAGTATTTCGTGATTTCGTGAAGAGGGTCCAAATCCTTTCAGAGGCAAACAAAAAAAAAGTGCCCGTAGTTCCTTGAACCTGTTGATGTTGACAACAGGATTGGAACCGACTCTTCTCATGCTGATTATTATGAGTTACCAGGATCGTCAACGGTCGTCTGTCCCACACGTGTAGTGCATGCTTCTTCTGAAATGTGGCGGTGTTTCTCTTCCTCCAGGTATTTCCACCAGCGAAGTACTACTCTAGCCGGAACAAGCCTCGAGCTCCCTAGTGGTGCACCATCATGCCTGGTAATGTAGTGCGTGTAGGTGCGAGTGTGCAAAGCTAAATAAAAGGGCAAGTGAGGTGATATCGCGCGTGTGGTCGACGGCTCTTTTGGTAAGGTGCTGCAACATTCGCTTGGTATTGGTCAAAGAACAGAGGAAAGGACCGATCAGAGCAACATGCAAGTCACCTGTTGTTACAAGTGTGCAGTAAGGGATTGGGGCTATGCTGAAAAGAAAATAAATGAGCTTTATTTAAAGGAACAACTGTTGATAAAAGTTATGAAAAACTTGTTTAAAAGTCAAATAACATAAAATGACAAAGCAATGAAACCATTAATTTTCAATCTACCCTCAAACATAAAAAAATAAGGAGGTACAATTAATGCACCTTAAAAACTACTTTGAATCCCACCGTATCCTCACTCCAAACGCAGCGCCACCTTAATTTTTTCGAACTTCACGCACCCAACCCTCGCACACCGCCAGCTCCTCGTACGTTCGCGCATAAAATCCCCGAAACATCCCGAAATTATCGCCGTAAACACGAGACGCCTCTACGGCCGTCAGCGTTTACATGAGGTCTCGGCGGGGCGGGCGCTTCCTCGGCGAGACATTATGACGCAACTTTACAATTGCAATTTACGGGCCCCCTTTTCCCTATTGGCGGCGCGGTGCAGCGGCGGCGGCGGGGCGGCGGCGGTGGACGGGTGGCTCGTCAAGCGGGAGCCGCTGCAGCGATGCAGCTGTGCAGTGTCTCGCCGAACAACGGCGCGTCCGGGCTTCGCACGTGACGCACGGCAGGAAGACCGGGGGGGAGGGTTCCGTTTGCCAGAGGCGCCAGTGGGTTTCAAAGGGAACTTCTCGCGGGCGAGGAAAAATACTGTTTTGTGTTTCTTAGTTTCTTGTCAAGCTTACGCTTGGCCTTTGCCTCATTAACTGCACTACCACCCACCACCACCAAATTATCATCATCACTCCTCACCGGTTTATTAATGTCAGTGATGTCACTGCAGTGCCTCTGACCGCGAGATTCTAGGTAGACTCCCCACGGTGGATTTTCGACAGTAACTAGAAACCAGCCGCTATTTGGAGGAGAATTCCAGCGGCCGACTGATCTGATCGGTAATTTTCCCTTGTTTCTCCGCTCAATACCAGTTGAATGCCAGAGCAGTACCCTACTAAAAGAGCCAGGGACCTCGCGCGATTTTTTCCTTTTCCTTTCCTTGTCCTATCCTACCCCTTACCCACACCAACGCTCTCATGCACTACTCTCCCACTGATGTTGGGAGACCGGTCGGGAGCGTAGCGCGTCCACCTGGAGTGGTGCCCCGCTCGTGGGAGATACGTGGTTGGGGTAATCACCAGCACCCAACAATCTGGGTTGGAAAACATCTACCGTAATCAATAAAACGGTCTTTTTTGGTCCTTGTATTACATTTTTGAAGGTTTAACACAATTGGTAATGGTGGCATAAATGTGCAGGATCTTGAAATATTGAAAAACATTGTGTTAACTCCCTAATTATTTTGTACAATTTAATTGTACTCATTCTTACTTGTTAATAAATGCACATTATCGAGTCTACATATAATATAATGAACAGTTCAGGGTCTGGATTACAAAGAGGGGTATGTTTGCATTTTCTAATAGTCTTTATTACTTTATTTTTCTCTGACTTTTTTATTGCAATTATATTCATAATAACCTCATTACATTCATAATTTTATTAATATATTTCATTCTAATGCATTTAATATGTAATACTTTGGGTAGATTAGATCGACCCATAAAAATGAGGAATCGGAATTACTGAATGTGATGAAAGTGTGAAAAAAATTGTGAAAGTGACAATCTGTATCGACACGATACAAAAAAAATTAGGCTCGTTTAAATATTTCGTATTCATTCATTTGTTGTGAATGTTTGTGGTTAGGCGGATGAGCGGGCTTGATGGCCCGAGCCTCGCCATATTAATAAAGGCATATTATTATTATTATTATTATTATTTTATTAATTATTATTATTATTATTATTATTGTCTGTTGTGTTGTTGTTATAATAATATTATTATTAATAATAATAATAATAATAATAATAAAATGTTCATGTATAATAATTGATATCTTTTTTTTTTCCTTTTTAGAAACTCTCAAACCCGCCACGCGCACCCCTGCTGACGGAGTCCTCACAGGCTGAGGTTACGAGACGGATTCCCCTGTTCCGTGCTCCCCGTCCGGGGAAGTCGGGCGTCCACCGTAAGCACCGCTCTACGTACGGAATTCGCGTCGTGATTCCTTTGTCACCCTCGTTTGTGTTCCCTTGCATCCTGAAGAGGAGTGCGTGCACTCTCCGCGCCAGGTCGACGGGCGGTTGCGGACCGGGGACTCGGAAATGCGTCTGACGCCGCCAAGATAAACATGCGAGCGGCGGTAAGCAACACGCAAAAATGGAGCGTGAGCGGGCTGCTTCGGAGTAAAGTTAAACCCGTCACGCGTAAACATGTATGGATAACGCTGGGTATGTGAGGACGTCTTTGGGGAAAATAACCTTGAGCTTTAGTATCTAAGCCTTTTGGCCAGACCTGAGATGCATTGTTGTGGTGGACGGGTGGTGGTGATATTTGAATCGCGACGAAAGGAGAAATGATGAAAGGAAAGACGGGAATACATCGCGTCACAGCCGCATCTCAGCCGCCAATCCTCATTGCTCGCCCTACTTCCTACGTGGATGGACCGGAATGTCCTAGAGGAACCAATCCTGGAGGATGAGCGGTGATCGCAGAGCTGACCTCGATACTACGTCGTCGTGCAACAGTTCAAAACCACGCGCGTGGACCGAGAGAAAAGAGGACCAGGGCATAACGCGCTGACTTCGCATTCGGAGGACCCAAGTTCAATCCCCGAGCCGGCCATCCTGACAGGAGTTTTCGTGGTTTCCCTCAGTCATCCAAGCGAATGCTGGAATGGTTCTACTAAAACGCCACGAGCGCGTAATCGGCATCGCTTGCCGAATTCGTTCAGTACGTGAAGTCACAAAGGCGAATTCGAGACATCACTGGTTCTTGGTCGAGTGACCGACTACAAATCCGCGATCTATCGGCGCCGAGGAGCTTTGCCCTTTACGGAATACATAATGGCTGAATACAAATTCAAATACGAGGCGCACGGGGACGGGCAAAACCGACCTTGGGCCGTTGGGGTGTGGCCCACAGCGCAGCGGGCGACGCGACGACAGGCCGACGCGCGGCTCCATTGCCGCGGGCCGCGTCACACCCGCGGCGGAGGCGGAATGGAGCGGCGTAGACGCCGCGCTCTGCGCCCCGCATGTGTTTATGTTTACGTGAGTGCCTGCGACCGCGGCGCTGCGCCGTGCCACTTTGCGGGGCGCTCGTTGTGTTCGAAACGCCCTTTGCCCTCCCCCAAGCCCTCCCCCCGCTCC
>BOPP01000113.1:3130040-3145739 GCA_017312745.1 Gryllus bimaculatus
AAAACCAAAGGGGAGAAAAGGAAAGATGTTATTTTCAGAATTGGTGACATAACGGAAAAGGAATCGATTAAGCCCATTCCGCAAAAGAAAAGGTCACGAGGGAACCATTTTGTTATTCCAATTTACTGGAAGGACAGATACGTTTGCAGATGAACAAGTTTTTCGTTATTTCGACAATGATGTATCCCGCAATGTGGATCTATAGAGAATTTCCAACTTAATATCTGTCGAAAAAATATAGACCTTCATTAATTTACTGTGGCTTGTGTTTACATTAGCGTCGTTTCGCTTGATGGCGTCCGTCAACAAATTCGAACATGAAAAGTACTCTCTAAAACATTCCACTCAATAAATTCACGGCCCTGTAAAACGAACATATGATGTATGCCATTTACTTTACGTATTAATACGAGATTGAGAACAATATCTTCAACAAAAAATTACACCCAGATTGGACATTATTAACGAATTACGAAATTTTCAAATTTTCAACGAATGAACATTACATTTACAGTACCACAAATGATACAGACAAACGAATCTTACCAGAAATCCGATAGCTCCAGAACTAGTTGAAGTGTTTAAAAACAGTTATGAATGTTAACGTAAAGATACATAGATTAAAGGAGTGGCTGGTTGGGAGATCATTATATATATATATAATATAGGTATATAATATTTATATATATATATATATATATATATACAGTTGACAGTATAATTGAGAGAAATAACAGATACCGTATTTTCAGCACTCTTAGATCTGAATTAAAAGAATCTTGACAAAATTCTGAAAGGTACTTGCGTTGTTTGAAATAAAAAGAAAATGTTTAACTCCGTTAGCTATCTTTGAAATATGCTTTTCATCCTCCATGCAAAATATTTATTTATTCAAAAAAACAAAAACAAATTAAATTCCGTTCCTTTTAAGAGCGAACTCATCTTGCGCCGTTGGCTTCTACTGCCTTCGGGGATTCACCCAAAGTAGACACTCAGCTCTTTGCGACTACATCCTATGCGAAAGTATGAATCAAATTGTGCCAAATTCAATTACTGACAGAATGAATAGTAATACACAAGTTCCAAAACATTTCTTTTTTAAATCTTCGTTAACAACAATTTAATATTTTACTGCATAAGATTTTTTGAGAAGTGGATATTCTCAAGAGAAATGCAATTTATAAAAGATAACACTATTTTTTTAGTCCGATTTGTCCTTTAATTTTTAGTTTATCGCTAACTGCTTACGCATAATAAGTTATGTATTGCGTGGGAAAAACTAAACCGAATTTTCGGCAGAAAAACTTTTATTCTCGAGAAAAGGTAATGAAAAAGTGGATAATATTCAATTGCTATATAATAGAAAAAAATACTCCTAAAAACCCGTGATTAGCCAGAATCCATGTTTTGAGGTCCTTTGATATAGAAAATCGATTAACGGGCCAAAAAAAAAAAAAAAAACCCGTCTCGCCAACTTCTGTATGTCTGTCAATCGCTAAACCGGCTGGAACGTTTCAGCCGATTTCTCCAAAATTGTTATTCCCCAATTGAATGCTGGTTGATGAACAACGGCTCCTTGAATTTGAAACGCATACTTTAATTTAGGGTTACTTTGCATGAAAGCCCTAGGACATTTTCAAATTTCACAAAAATAGCCACAAATGTTTTGATTAAATTTTTTACATTAGATTACCGTACGGGAGGAAAGTACTGAATTTTCCTTTCATTTTCAAAATTAAAAATTTTGTCGTCTTGTAGCCATGCATGATTTGTGGTACTTCAAATACCAAAAAGTCGGTTTAACACGAAAAATGTCGTCATCCTCTGTGTGTCATCTGTGAACAAACTAGCGCCAAAATTTGTTCGGAGGAGTTTTCCACAATGAATATTTCCGGGTGCCATCTGCTTAACGGAAAACTCTGCTATTTTGAAAAAAAACACATTATTTTATTTAGGGGCTACCTTTTACATGAAATTGTCTCCAGGGTCATTTTCAAATTTCTCCACCCAAATGGCTTATTTTTTCTTTACATACTGTGACGTAGCCTGGAAGCGGTTACTTCACGACAAATAAATTATGCAAGGGACAGTACTTTTTCGTGAATGGGTCTCCAGGGATTTGGGCGTAGGGCATAGGAAGATAATCGTTATAAATTCTTTTACACATCTAAATATTTAATGATCTGAGAACACACTTTACAAATAGATTTACAAATCGCCATATGCGCAGGCCTTGGAACAAGTGCACGTCAGACGCTACCTCATATGTTTTAAAACTACTGCCTTCCTACTGGAGTGAGCGGGGCCGTTCCGTGGCATCGGCGCCGGTGTCTTCGGCAATCTTCGGTTTCGCCTCCTCTGTCCCAACGTAAGCGTCGATGAATCGCGGGTTTCCACCCAGCCGTGTGAGCAATGTCTTCACGGGTACTGGAACGCACGACGCGTGATTGATGTTCGTCGCAGGTTCTAGTCTTTTCAGCGACCTTCCTCAACTTTGCGGCGGAGTCCGCTACAGACTGCCCACTGTTATAATTTACCGGGGGATAATGCACCGAGCCCACCGGCCACACGATTTTCTGTCTTTATTGGTTTTTAATCAGTTCTGTGCGAATTCTCTTCCTCTAATCAATCTGATTGTTAAACCTTATCAACCTGGTTCCACACTCAACGGCCACACTCAGTCCGAATTTGCAACTGACAACGACAATAAATCTCTTGGAGCAACACTGCCCTGTCCGTGCTCACTCGAGGCCTCTCGCGCACCACTAACCCGTCGCTCGCCTCGGTCGTTCCCCCCCCCCCCCCCCCCGATTGACCGTGGTGGCGGCGGCGGCGGCGTACTGCGCTGATCAACTCCGTACTTTAATTTTAATTTTAATTTGTAATTAGTGATCATTTTAATTGTTCTAATTACAGAAACGTACTTCGTTTCAATATCTTGTGAGATGTCTAAAAAGATGGCATTTTTGATTGTCCTATTTTAACGGTTAACACTAACATTTCGAAAATTGCTATAGTTTTAATTTTTCGGCGTCTTCTTACATCTACAATATTGAAGATATTGAAGATAAGAGATATTTCCTTGAAATGAAAATTGTTCTCCATTTTTAGTGCTTTCATTAAAACCCTACACATTTTTTGACAATTTCAGTAGTTTTCTCGCAATATTGAGTGAAATACATATGGTATCTTTTGCTGGTTCAATCTCTAACAGAATATGGAGTGGCATGTTGGGATCTTTTGAAAAAGTCGCACCGGGAAAATCTAGATAAAATAGAGGAAAGCGAATACGTTTACCCGGCGAACTAACGCAATAAAGAAGGCACGGGAACCTTATAAATCGTACGTAGGTCGTTCAGCTTGGAAGGAAATCCATGTCAGACTATAAACACGAAATTAATTTGCCAAAGTGATCAGACTCACAAAATTCAAACAAAGAGACAAAATTCAGATGTTGAGAAATTTTCTTTTTGTAACAGAGAACAGATTGGAACAGTTTACCGGCAGCAACTTTGAAAGTCTTTCATCTAAGTGTCCAAAGTTTTAGAAATAAGTTAGCACAAGCAGAGAGTAATAAATGTCAAATGAGTAACAAAGTGTGATGAAGGGTTGTGAAGTACTGGTCTGTATAATTCAAAGCAAAACAGTGCAGTGTAGTTTAGTGCAGTGAAGTGTTGTGAACGCGATCAATGTGTTTTTTAAATCTAATTTAGTCAGTATCTATATAGCTTGTATTGATGTTTAGTATCACCAACATATAATTGTTGCATATCATGATAGATTTGAAATAGTTGTTATAACACTTACAATTTGTGATAGTATGATTGTTGCATTCTCGTTTTGTATTGTGCTCATTATTATTATTATTATTATTATTATTATTATTATTATTATTACTAGTAGTAGTATCAGTATTATTGAAATTATTATTATAATTATTGGTAATTAACTGCCATCGGGGCATACCCACTTGCAGTTCAAGTAAAAGTATGTATACATATATGTATGTATGTATGTATATGCAATATTAAAAAATAGCAAAAACAAGTATTTCTTAAAATCTGCCCTAAATTTTCTCTTTAGACCTTTGATAGTGTTAATGCTATGTGTACTGCATGAGGTGACATAAATCTCGCATGTCGTTTATATTACAGGCGATTTGTATACATCATAGCATTTATGAGTACGTGGGTTGCATCAATGGTCGCTAATCTCCCGAAGCGTCGTGAAGGTATAGTGCGATTTTTTTAAACTGTGCACCTGAGCCCCCTCTTCTCTTTGGCATAGTCACTGCATTTCGTGTCTTTCTCGGCGTGCCGGTAGATGATCGCGACTATCAACCGCTACTCGATACGGTCGCGACGATGGAGAAAGACGCGAAATGCAGTGACATAATGCCAATGCGAAGACAGGGCTCAGGTGCACAGTCAAAAGAAATCGCACTACGACATGCAAGTGGCCTGACCGTAACGTCTTAAACGTCCGGCTTAACGTCTCAGAGCTTGACCGGCTTAAACGTCTGAGAGCGAACCTCCCGTGATTGATGACGACCGAACTTGTTTGAATCCGTTTCCCAGCCCAGCTTGTTCTCTGCCACCTGAGATGATTTGTTCCGTCACTCCCCAGGTAAATCAGCGTTAATTTAAGTCGCCGGTGACAATAACAATTTTCTTGGAAAATCTCTCAGATACGTCAGATCCGTTGACTTCGAAAGATCGTTAAAATCGTCACTAAGCGCTTTATACTCTCAAAAAAAAGCCATACTCTTTGGCAATATTCTATTTCTATAATTACTGATTTTTTGTGTTTAATGTAAGGTGCACTATTTAGTTCTGATTTTACACAACCCCCCCTCCCCAAGCCTACACAGACTCGTCTGTTCACTGCGTATTTTGCAATAAATATTTCAGAATAATTAATAGCGGGATTCAACCAAGATTCAGTACCAACATCTCTATGTATAGTACCTACAAAGGTGGCCAAATTATTAGATTGAATATTTTTTCACCGAATCAATGGATTGTAAGACGTCCTTACAAGCACCTGAAAAAAGTAACTGCTTGAAGTGTAATGTTTGTTAATGTTGTTGGAATTGTATACACAAGTTAATGGTACAATGAGACACGCCCAATACTTAGAAAACCTAAATAACCAATGATTTCCTCGCATAAATGAGTTGTTTGAAAAGAAACATGTCTATGCTACATATCATAACAAAAAAGGAACTTGGAAAATATCTTCAAGACATTGATCAGTCTGGGTTTCAATGGGATAAAAATAGCCCTGACATGAATCCCGTATTAAATGTTCTTTCGATAGTTAAAAATATCAAGAAAGCCATAAAAGACAGCTCATAAAACACCTCATTTGGTTCTCGCTAAATTACACTCATTGAAAGAATTGATTAAAAATTGATATTCAACATACCTCAGAATAAGTACGTTAATTATGAAATGTTTATAAAACATCAGAACCAGAGTATGTCAATATCTACAGTCGCAAATACATTTTATCTCATTCAATAACTCCAGTCTAATATTGTAAGAGATTACTGAATTCTATGAAACAATTGTATACGCTTCGCTACAACCTAGTAAACGCATCCTTTACATTTGTATTTTCTGGCAGTTCGTGTCATACTCTAGCAGGTTTAGGTGGACGGTACGAATTTACTCATGCTCACAGGCAAAAGATGTGTAAGAATGCAGCGCCCACCCCTCTTATCTTAGAACGTCCATCCTCTTCCACACGAAATATACAATGATGAAAAATTTACATATTTAAAAAATATATGTTCTAAAATTATTTCCAAAGCCACGTTTCTTTTGCTCCACCATCCACCTCTAGTGGTATAGAGTGAACATTCTTCAATTTTCGAATTGTAAAATCTGATTAAAATCAACAATGACAAAGGAGAAGTGCTCAATGAATTATTATCTTAGTTTCCATATAATACATGCTTCGAACAATGAGGATGAATGAACAAATTAAGTATTTAAATATTTTCCTAAAAATCTACGAACATTTTTGTCAGATTAAATATATATTTCTCATTTGAATTCCTTCCCCCTCAAAGAAATTAAGAAAGAGAAATTAAAATATTTTTGAACCATTATATATTAAATCCACTTGCAAAATGCTTCATGATGAATTCCAAGTATGTAGTCATTCTTCATTTATATTATAATACTTCTTGTGCAAACAATCACTAGTGAATATTCCTTGCGTTATTAGCAATCTCATCAATATTAGATAAAAGGAGCGAATAACTTTGACTAAAAAATGTGTTATGATCAATATGTCTGGTTATATTTAATGTAACATCTTTGTGATGTGAGTACCAAAATTGGGTTGAATTGTTTCTTAATATCGTGAACAATTCTAACAAGTTTCACTAAGCGTCTTATTCACGGAACAAATGACAAATATATTTCTTGATATTGTCCGTAAAAGTAATGTTAGGTAAATATTTCTACACATTTGACAAGATTTCCCGGAAACAGTTAATAACTATTACAGCACTTTTACTTTACTACTAATAATTCATTGAATAGTGCCCCAATTATTAACAGTTTATTCTTCCATCGACTGTCAATAATTGGTATGTAAAATTCAATATTGAATACAGACACCAATTCCTTTGAATAATATTATTTTTTCTTTGCCCATCCGCAGGCAAAGCTCCACTGGCGCCGAGCGAAGAAAGAAAGAAGGCCATGTGCGCAGGCGCGCGACTCACCCAGGTCCTCGACCTCGCAGGGCAACACGAGCGTGTCGCCCGCCACCACCCGGAAGGTCTGTCCTCGCGACAGGAAGCGCGGCGGCAGCGTCACTTCCGCCACCGTGGACTGGGCCGAGCCTGCAACACACACAGCCGCAGTCCCGCCGTCAGCCGCACGCCAGGCGAGCGCCGAGCGCGTGCATTGGAAATGCAGATGGGGATCTACACGCGGCCATGGGAGACGCTAGCTATCTCCAGACTGGCGACAGGGGCCGGCGGAGGGAAAGCAAAGTAGGACTAAGTGATGGATCGGATGACAGTCTTGTGATACCTGAAAGAAAGATATGTAAATTTGGTTGCAAATCACTTAACCAATATTTAAAACGAATTTATGCCATACTTGTGGACGCGGCAATGCTTCGCTATTGCAGTTTATTACACATCTCAGACACTACTCGCCACGTGATTGTTAAACACGTTTTGCGCAACGGTGTGCGAACATTCTAGTAAATGAAAGACCTCGCAAGCGTGGGTGTGATGTGTCTTGGTTTGCACGTGGTTGTCAAGTGTCCTACTGTTACAGCGGTCTCCCTCAAATGTGAGCATTCGTTCGCCATGACACTATCTTGGAGAAATTTGATTTACCTGTCCGGGATTCACGTAATACTTCCGGCCGATATTTCTCAATCGTAGGAGCAGAATACTTGTATGCACTAACGACACTCTTCAGCCTTGTGGCGGGTTGCGTAGAATTAGGGAGCGCTTGAGGCGACGGTAAACGAATAAATCATCAACTCCCCCGCATGTCGGATTTAATTCAAACCCACATTACTAATGAAAACAAAGTGAGAACATTTCTGCGAAATCATTCGAGTAGTGTCTGCAACTATGTACGACACACATACGCAAATTCCGTTTTATTTATAGAGTATAGATGGAGAAGTTCTGCTTCGTAATATTAACCATCCTAATGTGTGTCTTCATATCTCGCAAGAAAGGCATTTCCAAAAATTGTAGTTGCTGTAATTTCATTGCTTTGAATTTACGTTACAGGATGTTTCTAGAATTACCTTTGTAATAAACTTAAGGCTACAATTATTGTTATTAATTGAAACAGTGAGCTAAATGAGTAGAAAGTTTAATTAGGTTTATTGTATCTAGTTACATAATGCAATCAACCTTAGTCTGCAACATGCAATCAAGTGAAGTTCTTTTATGGAAGTTCTTCTTAAGTGTAAATTTTTAACTTCAGTAAAAAAACGATAATTAAGGAATTAATAAATTGTCAGAACAAAAGTAGTGGAAAAGTACTGACACTAACTACAGTCGGTGAAAAAGTAGTGCTAGAATTCAACTGACTGCGAACTATTGAACACTGCACAAAGTAGCACGACGAAGAAAAGGTGCCTTGGAAAGACACCGTATGTTGGGATCATATGATTCTTTCTTCTTTCCCTCAGCTTGTTCAAGAACCTCTCCAACATTTTCTTTCAACTGTCACTGTGACTTCCCTCTAGGAAGAAGAACAGAAAGTTCAGTCTTGTGGGTTACATTCTATTTGTTTTGTTTCTTTCTTCAGAGAGTAAGTTTGGCAATATACGGTTTGCTCTTGGCAATGTGGCGTGAAGTGTGCATTTCTCAACCGAAAACATTTATATTTTCCAGCAACTTAAAATGTTTATTATTTTATTCTGCGCTCAATCCTGAATCCGAAAGAAAAACGGAACATCTAGCAACGCTACTTTTCAGGAAGAAAAGTATAATTAGCAAGACATCAAGCTGTTTCAAATAACTTTCCGACTAATAAATTACTTTTATTTAAGTTTCAGTTAATGATAAAACACAGTTTCGGTTTCGACACTGATTTTGGTTTCGACTTCAAAATTGTTCCTGATGTTTTTCTTAACATTTTATTAAATAATTTCGGAATTAAAGATAATGCTATGGAAGATTATAAAAGTTTTCTACACATTCAGGTCAAAAATCTCGATAATTTAATAGAAATAAATAATGGCAAAATGCATGCTCTCTGAAAAATGTATAAAGCATTTTTTTTGTTTCCACTAGTAAATGTCCACTTCCCGAATTGCCAAAACTGCGTAACAATTTATGCGAAATTACCAAGACTTTTAAAAACAACTGTATCCAAAACATATTAGATGTATTATTGTGTATTTGTTTCAAGAACTCTGGAACCTGTAGAGCAAATTTATTTCAAAAGTCTAGCAGTTTCATTCTTTATCAGATTATTTACGAATTTAAATGCGTTGATGAATATATGACATCTGTGAGCAGCTGATATCATTGACGAGAGAATATATGATAAACTAAAAAACAAAATTTATTTTTTGACTCATAACAGTGACCTAATGATGCATAGCAACTGTGTTGTAATTTCAGCGTAATATAAATTGAGCAGTTTTCGACACTTTTCATAATTCGCGCATACGAATTCATATCTACCTGATCTATTATATCCTAGAGATCAATGGGGATCTATATCTATCCAGTAAAATCGGCAAAAACAAAACTAAGCGTTAAAACGAAACAGCTTATTTTAATAAGACAGAAAAGAAAATTAGACAATCAAAATTAAACTGATCTGCGAATTACAAATTTCCGATCATTGTATAATGTTTAAATAGGGATCTTTTTATATTTCTGACATGCTGACGTCGGATCTGAAGTCCATTTTTCTCAATCACTTCAGGTTTTTTTTTGCAAAATCAATATGAAAATACGAGAAATATGATACACGGCAAGTTTACAATTAATTAATTTTCATATGTAAGCAATGCTTCTTTCTTATTAGTTTCACTTACCTAACACTTCTTTATTACATACTTATGAACATAACATTGAAATATGGAATGCATTGCGTATACCGATTTGAATAACAACATGGTTGAAACGAACCAAAATAACCTCATAATGTATCGATAATGGTAGGACAAACAAGGGAAACAACAAATGTAACACGTGCACTTTCAAGCTCATTTTGCAGCCAAAATTTTGGAAAGAAACGTTCTATCCACCATGTTTGTAGTCTGAATCCTTTCTTCCACCAAGAAAGATTTTGACTACATCTCGGAATGTTTTCCATGCCGATCGTTCTGCAGCACCAATAACGTCTTCAGAATTAACATCAGGTAGAAGTTTCCTGATATCTGACCAGTGAAGATATCGACTTTGATTTAGGCATTACTGATGACATGGAATCTATGATATAAGTACAGAAAGCATTCAACTTCATTGTTTAGTGCTTTAACGAATTATGTCATAAGCCTAACTTTAATAAGTGGAGGTAATAGTAAGACGGACTTGTCAAAAAAAGCTTTAATGTTTTTCGAGCCTACTAATCACTGTCTATGTGAACATTCTTTTTGAGTTCAGTAGCGTAACCTTGCCCGACTGTCCCACTTACACAAAAAATAGGAGTACTTTGTGCAATCTACATGTAAAACCTAACAGAATACCTATGATTTTAAAATCATCACAGACTTTGCACTTGAGTTCCTGATACTTCAGTTTACACATCACCTCAGGATTTTCATAAGTTTCTTGCGTAATAACAGAATGAGAAATGGGGTGGATGAACGTTTGTTTTCATTATGAAGGACGCACTTCAAACTATGTTTGAAAGCATCGATAAAAAGTCTCCGTTGTATATTGTCGTACTGTGGTAATCCTAGTTTCAGTGTAGCCTTCTCGATATTGTTGCAGTATCCAAAGTTCCCTCTTCAGGAGAGAAAGAAGTGTGCAGAAACGAAAAAAAGTGTAAAGTCTTCTCCGCAATATCTGTGTAGAAAGTACGTCGTTCCTGGTGTCAACATCTTCCTTTCGCAAAAAGTAGACAGGAGTATCTCGGCAGATTTCTTTGTAAATCCAAGCTCTCGAACATAAACATTTAATGCAATTTACTTGAAAAGTTTAAGTTCCTTTTTAAAATTTTTAATCGAGAAATCACAATCAAAGGTAGATCGGCCATTTCTGCATCACATTCAGATTCAGAGGAGGGACAGTCTTATAAATTTTCAGAACGCTGTGGAGCTGGTACATCACAACCATGAGGTAATTGCTAATGAAATATTGTTTGGATACACAATACTTTTGGGATTACCGTTAAATCCCTTCACAATCACAGAACAGGAGTAGCAGTCAGTACTGTGGTCTGTAGGTTGTCGCCACACCATTGGAATGTCAACGCTGTTCTCTCATCTCTCATTCATTGTCGTAACTACTCTCTACTCGTTCTACAAGCCATATGTGGTGCCCACGGCTTGTCTTGGACTCCCAGTTTGATACCCGTATGTGGTATAGGCCTTCCTCGTGAACTCAGTTATTTTGTGTTGCAGTCTTATCAGCAGAAAACTTCCACACACGTAGCAGAATGTATCATGACTGTTCTAGCAGCCACGTCGTAGCATGTTGATATAATTTCAATAAACATAATATTTTTATTGAAATACATGTTAAACAAAGTATGTTACTCCCTAAGGAACATTTATGAAGAAAAACGTCACTTTTCACCAGAAGGCGAAACACAACAAGCGGACAAATCACAACAAAATGTCGCTTCTCTGGAAAACTTGCAGCATTGTGACTTGCCGACTCGAGACTGAGCGGATTATGAAGGGTTTCCAGATGGATGCAGATCATCAAATTAATTAAAAATCATAAAATTAATCTGTTAGTCTTAATAAAACGACTTCTCCTGATCGGTTACAACAGCAAAACTGCAAATCATACAGAAATTCTACTGCACGTGCTGAGCAGTGGAGAGAATCTGCGCGTTGCCTTCTCGCACTGCGCACGCGGATGTGGCGAGTGTGAGTGAGCGAGGCCTCGCGGTGATCCCCCAAAGTCTTGCGGGTTGCATCACGCTTTGCCGTTGCAACCGGTCAAACAAAGGTTCAACTGCCAAAAGCGTCTAGGAGATTTTGAACATATTGCAATTACTA
Source organism: Gryllus bimaculatus (assembly GCA_017312745.1). NCBI lineage: Eukaryota > Metazoa > Arthropoda > Insecta > Orthoptera > Gryllidae > Gryllus > Gryllus bimaculatus. The sequence continues at coordinate 3,141,723 of BOPP01000113.1, forward strand.
ATCCATGATATGCTATTGCCAATCCCCTCCCCGCGCCCTACACGCAAACGTACCTCCCTGCGCGTCGCCGCCAGGGAACGTATCTTTAGTCTGGGTCGAATACAGCTGGCGTATCAACGTGTTCCAGGCTTTTATCTGATGTTCACACTGAACATAGTTGAATCACTCGAATGCGAAGTGTAAAATTTGTATTATAAGTTGAACACAAGTTAAAGTGTTTAATTGAAAGTGAACTGTGAAACTGTTATTGTGTGTTTGTGTGATAACATTGCATTTCAAAGTGAATAAACTTGTTGTTCTGCAAATCGTCTGTTTCTAATGGAAACCGAAACGCAACCTGTATCCTGCATGAGCTACCATAGACTGCTTTGCAATTAATCCAGAAGACAGTCCACTCAACCCGAACAGCGCAAGGCAGACCTCGAAAACCTTCTGATACAACTTAAGAAGTGCATTAGTGCCTACATGTGATAAAACGTAAAATAAGATTGTTTTTACAACGTAACGTGATGTAGGAAAAATAACGTCGGGTCCTGATGCAGAGTGCAAAAGTAATCCTAAAAAGCAATACAAGATGGGGCAATGAAACCATCGCAGACTACTGTAATCTGCTTCACATGATGTTATAAAAAGGCTAAATAAAGTATTTAAATAAACAGTAGAGTACTTCATCACACAGTAATATTTAGTATTTCAAGTAATTAAGCGTAGAATAAGAAGCTATCTTAGAAATGTGTCTTCAAGCTCTCAACAAATTTTTCGAGTATGTACTTAAAATTACTCAAACTTAGCTCAATATTTCCTTCATTATTTATTTACTTTCATTACTAAATCATACTCATTTATCAAATTTTATTTATTTATCATTATATTACGACTCCACAAAGATGTAGACTCAGTTCTACAATCATTATTTTTCATCAGGAATGGGATGTGAATGGATAATGAGAGTATAGAATTAACAAGTAAATGACATGCCAATGAACTTTTTTTCGTTATAATCTTTAATTTTCCGTTTTACTAGGACCTCCGATGACAAGCACTGCAGTGAGATCAGTTGATGTTCTTAGCAACCTCTACCGCACAGAAGATGGCGGTATAAAAGGCATCGAAACAAGAGAATGCCGAGAACACTGCCGCGAACCCGATCAAATCTACTTGTACCGGACGGGTATTCAAACCAGTCACAACTACGAATCATATTTCTAATTATTATTACTAATCTAAACTACTTCAATGAGAGTTGAGTTATTTTCTTCTGCTTTCCTGACGTCAATCTCGACTTTGCCGAATGGTTCAAGTGATAAGTTCTGACCTGGAGGAACTAATTAACATTTTGTAACTTATGTACTATGTTTGTATGTAGTGTGTTAAAATTTGCAACCGAGTGAACTTATAAATGTGATTTACCCTCTACTATTTGTAAATAATTTTCCCCCAAGATGTGATATAAAAAACTAGAAGATTTATGGTGATTGTTTGAACTTATAGCAATTTATAATATTTTACCAGACAATAGACTAACGTGTTCAAAATAACCAATCTTACGAATGTGGTCGTTTAATGCGTCGAATATTCCTTTTCGTTCCAGAAAGCGCCCCACTTGCGAAAAGTTATAGCCGGAATGATATGCATGTACGTGGGCGTGCAAGTGTATAAGTACATGAAGAATGAGCGTGTCTAGAAATGAGAAAGTACAAATCTGACTCCTAGTGGGAAACGGTCCAAGATGCAGCGGGAAATGAAGAAAACCACTCATGACAGTCGTCCCCCGCCTCGCGAGATGAATGGGCCTCGAGATATTCTCGATTTATCTCGACCACGTAGCTCCCAACCATCATCGCGTGCCTGCTTGTTTACAGCTCCTTTCGGAATTATCTCCCTTTAATAACAAGTCATTTTGTGAAGTTTTATCTTTTTCTCATTTGTTGTTTTCACCCCTGCACTTAATGTTGGGTTTTCGTTTCTGGTGGTTTCGTCAAGGGAAACATTACGAGGATCATACCTAAATATAATAAAACCATTGTAACATCATTTTGCCCCTTGTGATTTCATCTGAGTGAGAGGCATAATCAATGTACAGAAATGTATGTAACAAATATTTAGTATAGTTGATGATTGATAATTACAAAGCACTCTTGAAATATCATATAAACATAAACTAAAATACGAGTAATATAAACTAATGTGATTTTTCCATACATGGTTTATTCACATTAATTGCGGTTCCGAAATATTTCTTTGAATTCTCCAGTTATTTTAAATGAGAATGACAGAAATTCAACAAGGAGAATTTATTATTCAAGATAATAAGAAATTGTAAAAGTTGAATTCAAAAGTAGATTCATCAAAAAATGTCCATATTTTTAATGAAGGCACATCTCATTTCTTTTTATTTGGGGATGTACCTTGATACTTTCCGGTCTCCACACAACAACTTAGCATGTAGCAAATTTACATTTCAGACGTCGAGATCGATTCCAGAATCAGTGGTTCCCAAGTTGATGTTACTCCCGTGTCGTTGAAACATTGGCTTATGTTAAAACTTTAATGTATCTTCAATAAGACTTCTTAAGATTTTGGCATCATACCGATTCCAAAAATCCGTGGGACCTTAAAGACTTTCATCCTTTTCGAAAATAGCACATTCGTTATAGGATCGTGTTTCTCGTCAAGGCAGATTCTCTTACCAAACAAACAAGTCATTGAGAAGGCTTGAGACTAACGATCTTGAGTGGCGCATTTACAGCTTCTACCCTGAACAAGAACGATTGAAAGAGAAGAGAGAATGAATTGTGATGAGCCATTTTCTAACAAGAACATTAGGATCACAAGAAAACAAAATCAACATCAGTCACAACTGTATGATGTAAATTATGCAGAAGAACGAAATGGAAAATGATGTACTTGCCGAACAGAAAGCAAAATAGTACCAGCAAATTCCAAAACAAATTTTTCACATTCTAACGAGGAGAAAAGACGAGGATCAGCATTTTGAAACTCTTACATTAAAAAACTTACAGACAGCTAGAGAAGTACAGGACAATTTGCTAGTTCAGAGAAAAACAAAAACTTGGCATTTAAACAACAACCTTAACCTTAAAAACAACAACAAAATTTGACTCGTTCGATACCGTGAACACCATTGCAGAATCAGAACAGTGAAATGGAAAAAAAACATCTTGGAACGGTAGACACAGAGCAACTGGTTATCGTGAAGTTTACACAGTTAAGAGCAAATATCGTAAAAAAATATGCAATGCCCTGTGTTAACACAGTAGAGGCTCCCAGGCAAAAAAAATCATGGGTGGGGAAGGGAATAACTACTAATGAATTGAGGAATTCACATGACTTGAATATATTTGATATGGCCACATGATGAATTTAATAATTAAATTATTAAACAATGATTCTATCTTGATTAATTCCAAAATCTGTTACTCCAGTATCGTTGATTGGCATGTGCCACTGATTCTTTCAAATAAAGAGTACTAATTCCAAAGGAACGAATTTAGAAGGAGAACCTCACGCAATTAGGGAAATAATACATCAGAAAAAAATTGACGTGAACATGTTGACGGGGAGTGACTTAGGAGCCGCTGAGAAGAGAGGAGAGAGAAAAGGAGAGGAAAGTGGAGAGGAAAGTGGAGAGAGGAGAGTGGAGAGTGGAGAGAGGAGAGTGGAGAGAGGAGAGTGGAGAGAGGAGAGTGGAGAGAGGAGAGTGAGAGAGGAGAGTAGAGAGAGGAGAGTGGAGAGGAGAGGAAAGAAGAGTTGAGTGGAGTAGAGTGGAGTGGAGGAGAGTGGGTAGATGAGGGCAGATTATCCGCGACAGACATTCAAACTCTTGACTGGCGCGTACAAGCGCTGGTACCGACAAGGGAGATTAAATTGAAACTTGAAAATTCACGCTAATCAGTTTTTACAAAACCGCACGTGATACCTAGAATCCAGAAAGAAACATGCAGTAGACGGTCTTAGTTTCTCACAAATTCTATTTGTCGTAACCGTGATATGTAT
>BOPP01000113.1:3153724-3164093 GCA_017312745.1 Gryllus bimaculatus
CCGCCACTATCCTCAACACCAACGCCACCACCTCCACCACCCCTCACACCGTCACCAGCACCATCGCCACCTCCTCTACCACTGCGGCCGCTTCTCACCGCACTGGCACTGTCACCCTGTCCCCATCACCAATACCGCCCCTCGACACCGTCACCCCTTTGCTGCTGCTGTGGCTATCGACGCCGCTTGCGCCGCCGTCTCCCTCGCCACCGCCCGGTCACCGTAACCTTTGCCCTCATCGACGCCGTTGCTGCGAGGAAGTAGACTCGACGAGCGCTTCGAATGAGCCAATCGAAGGCGGAGCGGGGGGCGGCGCCCCGGGCCGAGGGCGGGTGGGAAGAGCGGCGCCGCTCGTCGTGGTTCCGCTTGTTGCTGTTCGCTCTTCCAGCGAGTGATCGCGATTATTACGACCCTCGCGCGGTTTGCGAGGATGATTGGCGGGGCTTCCGGGGGCGATCCGGAAGAGATCTGCGCGGAATTGAGCACGTCTCTATCGCTGCTGTCTGGTGGGAACGGTCCCGCTGCGGCGATGGTTTGGCAAACTACGTCATGGACCGACGCAACCATGTTTTCAACACTCGTCCCTGGGACCTAGTAATATCTCCACTGTTTATTGATTGGAAAGGGTTATTTTGTGGTTCTCCTACGGCAAAATTGATTTTATCGGACACGTACTTCAAAGACGTCGCGGCCTTATAAATCAACCAAATAAGTAGAGTTAAGCACTATGCCGTCGCGAATCAACATGTGTTGCCTCGCGTATTGAAAATAAACAAATGAATAAAAATTTTCTATAAATTTTAGTAACATTAGTAAAAAAAGAAAGTGTCTTCGACGCACTCGTTTCGGAATGTTTCGCACTCGTTTCGGACTTGCCTCCAACTACCGCCTTGACCGTCAACATTTCAGTCCTACGTCTAAATACGTTTTCTGTACTAGTTATGTAAATAACATTTTTATATGGACGTTGAAAAAAGAAGTACAAAATGAAGGAGAAAACAAATTGGACATTTCATAATTTTGTCAAGACAGAATTCAATTTAAAAAAAACACTACTTGGAGGCATATTGATTTCTATTTCACAAAGTAGGAAACATGAGAATGACAAGTAGCATTTTCAACTTCTATCTGTCTTTCTCTTACTCACTAAGGGGTGTAAAATACTAAAATTGATATAAATATTATTATTTTAACTTAACATTATTATGTTTCTTCATTTCGCTCATATTCCAAAACATGCTTTCTCTTCCCTTACAGGGCGTAGGTTAAATTAATTTCAGCTTATTTCGTTTGAAGTAAAACCGTCTGACGGTCAGAACAGTTTGCGAGGGTGACACGTTTTAATTTCAAGACATATTTGGTTTTCTCTTTGCTTTTCGCGTTTCAACCACCAGCGTACCAATTAAATAGAGTCATGATAATTCAAGTTATATAAGTGAGGGACATTTAGCTCTCTACTTTCTCGAAAGCTCTACATTACGCCGCAACTTCTGTACAAACCCTCGACCATTAAAAAAAACAAAACACGTTCTACAGCACGTCAGAAACTCATGGCTAAAAATAGACATACTATTCTAAATTTACTGACAAAGTTATTCATTGTGCTTTAACGGACACTGAATAATTTCAATTTTTGGTAAATACAACATCAACAAATTGTATGTTTGTAAGGAAACGACTAGGGCAAAACCTATATTGACCTTTACAAATATCAGTACTTTAAAGGTTCCTCAGAAATAGTAACCATTTCTTCAATTAAACTCAAACAATATTCCTCAACTCCCAGAACATTTCAATGATGTCACAATCGACGCATGGCGAAATGATTGTAACCTAGTATATCCTCCTAATCAGAATTGAAGACCTCTTTTGATTGCTTTGCATTCCAAACCACCCAAAATGATACCTTTTTCCTAAACATGTATTAAATGGTCTGATATGCCATTAGTGTATACCAGGGTTCTCTAAGCACAGTTTTATATACAAGAGATGCTTCATTAGTTGGATCTCATTCCAAAATGGGCGAAGGAAAACTCTAAACCTGGAAGTTTTCCGAGAAATATACAAAACAAAGTTTCCAAACCCGAAAAAATAGTATTTCCAGGAAAATGTATCAGAAAAAATGTTTGACTTTTTCGACAACATTAATGTTTTGTAAAATATAATGTCTTTCTTTCAATTTGTCCATTTGTACGCTTTACTAATCAATTAATAAATAGATGTTTTGACGATAAAAAGACACAGAAAAACTAGTTACAATTTCACGAAAATAAATTTATTTTACTCTAAACACGATAAAATAAGCACTTTGCTTCAATCTTTTAAATTCGTAATTAAATTCGTTGTTTGCTAAACAAAACTCACCTTTAAATAAATTGCAAAGTATTTGCTGTGTAGTTAAAAATTTGAAAATACATTGTAGAGCTGGCTAAAATAGTAATTCAATATGAAATCGATAGAATGTGAAAGAAATGATCCGAGTCACTGTATCATAATTAAAACGCTAGCAGCCGTCATTCACGTTTCTCTTACATTCACAACAGTATTGTTAAATCAGAATGAACTCATGCTTAATCAAATATACCACTGCTATGTTTTCCCAAGTTTTTTTCAATTAGTCGTGATTTCAATTCCAGAGCATTTATATGTAAAGCCATGAAACCTATGAACGCTCCGAACTGTTAAAATCAATTTACAAACTGCGCATTAAATCTTCATCATATTGAAGGTCTATTCATAACCTTATTGAAATAAATTTAGTTAACGAGACTTCGATGGAATTAATAATTAACACATAAAAGTGATTTAAAAACGATTCATTGTTTCATTTCATTTTATCACTCCTACATCAGGTACCATTCCTGTAACAGATGGGCTTTAACTTCCTTCTCCACTTCACGCCAGCCACAATTAATGCCGAAACCAAGCGAATACAGCACAATTAGATCCTCCTGAATTTGCGGAGGGGGGCAACCAATCTTATCATCCTCTGCTCCTGAGAGCTCAGACCCCTTCAGCCTCCTTGCCTCTCACCTCTCTCCTCTCGCTCCCCACTCCACTCTTCCCGCTTCTCGCCTGTCTCCTCTTGCCTTCCATCCTGAAGCTTCCGGCAGATCCCAAACGCCTCTGTGCTAGGGGGCGTTATCCCCGCGTTGCATTTGTTTACTCAACATTCAATTCCAATTTCTGCCAGGTAATTACGCGTCATACACAGAAAGAAGACAGAAAAAAAACACAACAAAGAGCGAAAAAATGAACCCTATAATAATTTTCACATATTCAGATCGCTCATTCACAGTTTCGTATCGATATGAACTGAACGCAGGGGATGAATTTGCATCAAATCAAAACTAAACACGCAGAGTAATTAAGCCCCCAGGCGAACCCCGCGCGTCTGTGCTGTGTTCGCCACCAGTCGTGTATTCGGGGCTTACACGCCCACTCGGCTCGCGCCTCCCATCGCCTTCCTCGTGGTTCACGTGCAGCCGCTGCTGGCCCCAACAGTGGGAGGAAGCACGATTCCAGACGGGCATACTTTATTCGTATTTCACTCAATTAATCTGCTTCATAATAGCATTTAACGACATACCACAATACGATGTTACATATAAATATCGTAAATTTTTCATCTGTTTTGTAAAATCATAAACTATTTTTTTTTAATATGACCATTCACACTGTCAATTGTGACATTATGATTTTGATAGCAGTTAATACACAGTCAAAAATGAATTAAAATATTACTTACATTAAGAAACCTATAATTGTTGTTAATATTGTATTATTAGAACATTTGCATTCTAATACCTCTTATTACGACATTGATCTTAGTTTCCTAAAGATTGACAAACGAAAAGATAGAGACACTTAAATACAGTCTTACAAGTCTTTGGCAGCTCCACTGGCGCTAGGTGCATCAGATCACTGAAATGAAGCATGTTTGCGACTCTGTTGTTCTTGGGTGACCGGTTTACAACTCTGATTACTAAAGGTGCTATGCCCTTGTCCGAAGAGATAAGAGACTAAATAACCAAACAAATGAAAACATAATCTTGAACTGTCATCCTGTCAGGCCGTTCGCTGTTCCCGAAATAAAAAAAGTAACAATAAACCCAACGGTAATAGTTATTTTTACTATAAGTGTGTGACTTCACTCACGAAATATAAACATTTTTCTGCAATCGTGTTAAACTATTACGAATTATATGTTTCTTCTCTACTCTTCATGATTTATTCGAAAGGAACCCATACCTTCGTTAACGTTTGTATAACAAAGCTAAGGTAGTGAGGCATTGTTGTTTCATATGAATTCCTATTGGATAAGTGTTACATCAAAATTATAATTTCTGAATTTAAAATTGTTAAAAGTAATGCAGGCTTTCCATTGTAGCAGGAATTATCGAACATTGCAGTATTTAATTTGTTATCCCAAATTCCACAGGTATTTACGAAAAAAAATACCATCAGAGTAGAAACTGATGCACACCTTAGTGTTGTTAAGAGTTTCATAATATATTATTATGTTGGTAGTTACGTGCTAATTATGTGTCAATAGTTCATTATAAGTTAATAGTTTTTTGGTAGAGTTAAGTGACAGTGAAATTAAAGGTATTTTGCCATTCATGTGTGATATCTTTTCTTACTTCTCTTGTAAGCTACCTGTCATTGCGTAAACATCTTTTTCGCACAGTGACATCACCACGAAAAAAACTCTTTTACACATGGTGTTGACATGTTTTTAGGATTTTTAAAATAAGACTAACTGCACACACGAGTAGCAGCGTTTAGAAACCTACATTTTTATACGATCGTAGAAAAATGTTTTGGACGTCAGATTTAACAATTTTAAGAACTAGGAGTTTAAACCGGTCACAGATCACAAGCCTGACAGATAAAGAGAAACAATTACTACTATTCTCAATTATTCTTTCTCAACTCTCACCACTTCTTCACAGTACAATTGCACATGTTCCCTCCCAAGAACACATTTTTTACTCTATATGCATTGAAACTGCATGAACATGGCAGATCTGAGTCGTCTTGATTGTCACACCTATTCTTCTGGAAACTTTGTGCAATGTTTTTTACACTACAAATGTTTAAGTGTGATAAGAAATATACCACACGTTTTGTGAATTTTATTATATTCCTCATATTGTATTTGCGCCTGAAGATGCGTAAGCTAAATGTTGTGTTATTTATTGATTCAAGTACTTTTTAAGAAAATGTTTTTGATAAACTGATGATACATTAGCACATACTTTCTCTCATTATTTGAAACTGTTCCGCAATATTATACTAATACGTGAGGCCGCAAAAGTGTTTTTATAATCAACAAAAAAAATCCCCATCCGAAATCGAACACAGTTAACTCACTATGCGCCATGCCGCTTCATCAAGCAGGTTATCTGACGTACCAACTCGGGCGGATACTTAAAAATTAATTTCCTCAACACAATACATCCAATAGGCAATTTTCAAAAATTCTGAGAGATCAACTAAAATGAGAACATTACCAGTCTTGTAAGTGCCCCTTGTTTTATCCTTGGAAAAAATTACAGAACAAATTTTGGGGAGTTATTGACAAATTGTTCTTTTATAATTTTCAGAATTTGCGTAAAATCTACTAGTTTTTTTTAACAGTTTTTAGAAGATATTTTGTTTCAGGAAAAAAAACTATCTTCAGTTCTGCAGTTTTGAAATGTCAACTTTTTGCAATTTTCAAAAATACAGTGTGTTTGACGACAATGAGACTAGCACCAATACTTTTTACCGACCACCTATACGGTACAATTTGGAGCCGAATTTTTGAGAAAATAATTGTTTAAAATAATGCAAAACTTGCCTTATTTCACGCAAAAGCACTGAAAACTACTCATTTTCGAAAAATTGTACATTACCTTATTTTAATACGTATTCAGAAAATAGACTCATTAAGGGAAAATATTTATCTTTAATATTGTAGTTGTATGAATACTAAAAAATTGAACTTGTGGAATTTTCGAAAAATCAGAATTTAACGAAATGGGGCTTGAACATTTTCTTAAGCATTCTTCACGACAAAGTTTAATAAAAAATTTGGAACCATCAAACTAAAGTGTAAAGATTGTTTGATTTTTAATAAAAGTTTATTATATGATTGAATGTCTACCTAAAAAAGGATATTTAACGAATTTAGAATAACATAAAAGATGCAGTCTCATTCTTACTAAGTAATTTTTAAATTTTCTTTCATGTTAGTGAACCCAAAAAAATCGAAACAACCATGTCCAATTCAGAGTGTCTTGAGTTCATTTCATTTGATAAGGGAATATAAACTTTGAAGAAAATCGGCTAAACGGTTTAGACTGTAGCGTTGCTCACAGACGGCAAGATGGACACCCAGCTGTTTTGCCGTCATTCGATTTTTCATGAAGTCTGACAACACGTGTGAGAAAAAGTAATTTACTACACAATAGGATCAACTTTTTCGTTACCAGGGATACTACAAATTGAACTAAAGTAAAGAAGTGCTTAATGCATATTAATATTAAAGAAATTGCAATATTGGGTTTCGCCCTGCAGCAAAACTTCATTCCACTGTAGCCGCGGGTTGAAAATAATGAGCCCTCTAGGCGGATATCATAAACGGCCGACGGAGAACTCATAGCGGGCGCCAGAATCCTCTGATGGATTGTAATAAAGTTGCTGCACGATGTTGTTATTCAGATTTATCGGCAAAACATGGATTTGGGGCACATAGCTCCGCAAGGGGGCGGTCGCGCGGAGTGCGGTCTTGGCTGGCGGGCCTTTCCGCGAAAGAAATAGTACGGCGCGCCGGGAGCGGAGTTGTTACGGGCCCGGGATATTACCCAACTGGAGAGCGTTTCAGGCGTGTTCTCGCGTCCTTCTGGCACCACTTGCGTGGCGTCATGCAAATACACCTAGCAACAGGGGAAGCCATCTCATGCGACGAGAGAGTTGTGACCCAGACAGTTACACTCTTCAAGAATTGAAGGAGAAGAGCATTAAATAGAGTGTAGGCGTAAGATGCGGAATCTGTAATAAGAATCGTTCTAGCAGCTATTTGTATTTTTATTATTTGGTCATGAAATTTGGTACTTGTTACAATGGTATTCTTTATAAAATACTTACTAATACGAGATTTTTAAAGATATTAGCAATAATAAAAATAATTCATCTGAAGGAGTTCTATCTCTAGAGAAAAATAAGAATACTAATGATTGCCATTAAAACTCTTTTTTCTGTTCTGAGATTCTTTATGAAATTATTGTTTTTGTTCTTTGTAAAATGTATTTTTCTTTCTCTTGTTACGACTATTTAAATAAATTAATTATCAATATTCCAATACCTTTACACTGTACTAGCAGAATTACGCCCGCAGCTGTCTTCCCGATCTTTCAGCGCTACTACGACATGATTGTCGGTTCCTAGTTCAGCATTAGTTTCGCCCCGCCTACATCCCGATTCGCTCGCTCGCCCTGCCCTGCTCGACCCCGCGCCGCTACACACGGCAACGACCAGCAACAATGAAACCCAGGTGGATTTATTTGACTAATATATAATGAATACGTAACTCGGTTGATCTAGTACATATAAATTTGGGCTGACGGTAAAAAGCTCATAGATAACGCGACTAAAAATTAATAAATTAATACAAAACGTTACGTCTTCTTTATAAACCACCACAAGTGTGGTTTAATCGCAACTTACAACATCCTCATCAAATTTCTTAGCAACCGCAAGCAAGGCACGGAGCACACGAGCTATCGCTGTCGGTTGGTTAGGCATATGCCGACATACAATACGACACATCTCTCTCCGTTATTACGCTACCCATTTAGATACACGCGGCGGGCGTGCAAGCTCTCGGGCTCGCAGGCTCCTTTGCCGGCTCTCTTCCTCCCCCTTCTCCTCCTCCCCCTTCTCCTCCTCCTCCTCCTCCACCTCCTCCTCCTGCGGTTTTCGGTCGCAAGCGCAATCCGCGAGACGCCAGCCCGGAGCGGAGAGGAACGGAGCGAAGCGCAGGGCAAGCCTTGGTAATGCGGTGCGCAAGATTCAGGGAAGCATTACTACTTCACGAACACAAAGGTCCGCCCATTGTAAAGTGCGCGCGCTGCACATTATGGGGAACTCCCCCCCCCCATCCGCAGCACCAGACACTACGCCGAGAAGCCACCCCAACCGCCGCGAACCACCCTCCGCGCCGCGCCGCGCCCCGCGGAAGATCGTTCGCGAACGTTTCGCTGACGGAACGATTGATCGCATCGTAATGTAAATGAGTGCAGGGTTGCCTACTTGGAATGTGGGGAAAAATACGCCAAATAGAGGCTTATGTGGTAGAGTATTTTCAAATATAATGACAAATACCAATTTTATTTACGGCGATTTGCCACGAAACGACCCGAGAAAATTGTTCGCGAACGTTTCGCTGAAGGTATCGTTCATTGATCGGGTCATAATGTAAATAAGTGCAGTGTTGCATACTTGGAATGAGGGAAGAAATGTGCCAAATAAAGGATTATTAAGTAAATATTTCCAAATGTAATTACAATTAGCAATTCGATTTGAATTGATGGGTTTGAATTTTCATAAATAACCTTTAATTTAATTTTAATTCACTTAATTGAAACAAAGAGGCGTATATTAGATATTTTTTGTATTTATTCTATAGCATTTTCGTGTTTAGGTTTAGGTATTATACTTTAGTAGTATTGAAATGAATAGTATTGGAATCGCCTCAACAATATGATTTGGGAAATCAACTGAGTGTATGGTTGTTGTTAGAGAGACTACTATGGCGAATTTTCTTAAAATTGAAGAGTATTTTAAATGAAAAAAATTGACAATATGTATTTCTCTCTAAACAAAGAAACGATAATACAGGTTAACTATCACAACTTCTCTATTTACACAACTTGTTTATTTACAATATATTTATCATATTATAAGTTTATCTCTACGTATTTTCTATTTCATACACAGTGTCTACTCATACACTCTTGCCTTCCTGCGCTTCTTCTGATGGTTGTATTTTACATGCTATCTAGCGGTCATCAGTCAAATTAAAGGAAGTATTCTTTCTTTGCACACACACACACACACACAAGGTACACTTATAAACATTTTTTGAGAGTTTTTTTACTCATATTTAACGGATATTTTGAATGTAACAGTCTACAACCCAAGGTCACGCAGTGCTCTCCCCGCAACGCGTGCTCGGGGCGTTACAATATCCGTTATCCCTTCGTTGGTACGGTACCAGATTCCTACACCAGTGGTACTCTGGGTCCCACAGACCCAATGTTTTTCTAGTTGGAATTTCTCTGTAGAAATATGTGATTTAATTGTGGAATTGAAGTAATATGATTCTTTAAAGTATTTAGAAACCGGACGCAAATAATTATCACAATTTGGTAAATTTATTGCAAATATAAATGAAATGTACTTCATAAAAAATAATGTGTTACATACATTCTTGGCACAGGAATATGGCTAGCTTTTTTAAACACAATTTGTTTTACACATTCTACACAATATTGATTTTATTGTCCTTACGTAAATAAAAAAATACCTTTTGGCCAATCTCTGGTGTTCATCTAAGATTAGAGTGATAAAAAAATGATAATCAGGTGATTAGGAGAAATGGAAGTGGCGCCACCAGGACCGGGATCAGTGAAACATTTAATATTGGAGTTTTGAGCGGGCCGACAGACACGCCTTTCCATTTCCGCCGGGTCGGATGCAGCAAGCGGGCCCGCACCGTAGCGAACATTGAGTGGGATTGAGAGAACGGCTGAGATCGGAACTGCCGACGGGACGCAATTGTGCGTGTGCATTGTTAGTACATGTGATTTTGCTTTACTGGCTGGGGGGGGTGGACCCCGGCGAGCTCGTTGGCCAGTTGCTTTGGGGTGCTAGCGGAAGTCAACCGCCGAGGGAAAGCTTCTTCCCGACAACTTCGGGGCGGACCAAGTTTGCCGAACCACGCCGCCGCCGTTGCCCCGGCGGCCCGCTCGCCTCCAGCCCAGCCGGTGGGACATCGAAAGCCTCAAAGGTAGCGTTACTCCTGCACGAATCATAAAGGCCTGGCGCACTGCGTATTGTAAAGAATTTGACATAGTGTTTCAATCATTAAAAATTTAATTGCACAAAAGAATTTCTTTCGATCATTCTTCTAATGGCAGCGTCCAAAACCCCTGGAAGCCCCATTCACGAGAATGTACCCGTCCTTTATTATTATTTTCATTGGTCGTGAGAGTTACCGTTTCCCAGTAACGTCACTATATATATAATATATATATATTATATATATATATATATATATATCAACCAGTTAAGTTATTTTGCCGACCAGAAAGAAACTACA
>BOPP01000113.1:3169584-3214540 GCA_017312745.1 Gryllus bimaculatus
CAAAATCGCGGCTGGGCGGTGTCACTGCGAGAATGAGCCTCGTTAGAGCGAGCGAGCGAGCGAGCGAGCGAACGAGCGAGTGAGCCAACGAGCGTGAGGATTGTAGGGCGAGCTGCTGAGCAAGCGGGCGAGACGGCGGGCCGGAGGCTGGTTGACGGTGAGACACCAGGGGAAGGGGTAGGGGAAGCTGCGCTGTGTGAAAGGCGGCGCCATATGCGCCACATACAGAACGCTCCGAAAGTTTCATATACCGTTTGATAACTCTACGGGGAAGAGGGAATTTGCTAGAAGATTTTTTTGTGTGTTGGTGGTGTTATGAAGTTTGCATATGACTTTATATGTCATTGATATTATAAATTAGATGTGCGACAATGTTATCAACTAACATAATATAAGTTACAATTATTATGTTATATTATAATATAACTGCGAAAATTGTTTTTTGAAATTATTTCGTGACTACAATGCGTAAGTACAATAACGAACATTATTCTTTTTTGAAATGACATTTTTGTCACATTCCCTGTTAAAATCTTGTTAATTTATTCTTTTCTCTTTCTATATGATAACTGGTGTCACAGAACAATATGTATCATGCGAATCGCATTACCAACTCTAAAGTGTTTAATCACACACCATTTCAAAACACATATTGGATAAGCAAAGTCCACGTTACAGCCCTCCTGACCTGGAAATGTTGAAATGTAAAATGGTCCTGTGATATATGATTGTTTCAGCAAACAAAAAAGCTAATATTTTCTGTTCAAATGAAAAATATTAGCTGAAAAAACATGAAAAATATGTGTACGAGAGTGAATAACGGACAAGGGCAAAGAATGTTTTCGGGAGAGCGAGAGAGAGGGAGAGGGGGAGATGGTAAGGGCTAGAGGGAGGAATTAGAGATGATAATGCACAATCCTTGCATGAAATCTATTTTGTAAGAAGTCATAATTAAGGCAAATTTGAGAACAACAAAGACGTAATTAGTACAGGCCGGAAAAATATGTAGCATGAAACGTCAAAATCAATTTGTAATTAAAACAGTAAGAGTATGTAACAAAAATGTAATATCGGATATAATATGAAATATGAAAATACACTAATTATGCAATACATTTTGATAATACAAAACTACACTCACAAAAAGATTTCTAAAGAAATTTTAAAAATAATACAAACATTTAAAATTATTTGAAGAGCAGACGTTGATACACACTTTGCACCATTCAGCTTTCCGGTCAGTAATAAAAGCTTTATCTCTTGCTATTCAGGACCACAGGTCATTACAAACCGTACAAACTGTCGATATCTACGACTTGCTAATAATCTCTGCAGCGTACAGCATTCTCATCGAAGTGTTACACGTCGGCAAACTCTTTTTGTTTTCGAAAATTGAAGTAAAGGGCCACGAAGCGTGGTTTCGTGATCTTTTACACCTAATGGCGAAAAAGATTTCACTGAAGCAGACTTGCCGGACAGTGAGACATCAGAATGCGTCTTCACCTACCCTCAAGTAGAAAGCACGCAGTAATAGTGTATGGAAATGTGTAGTAAAAATGTAATAGATAAGGAGTTTTTTATAAAAAAACTTATTTTCACCTAAATAATGTAATAATGAACATATGAACAATATGTAATATACTCGTAGTACTAATTATGTAAAAATATTTAACGAAAAAATTGTATATTGCAACGCCATTGCAGGATTTGCCAACGTTACAATTGTGAGAACGATAAGCAGAAAGAGAAAAAAATATGTAATTACATAAAAATGTGGTCTCTAGTTATTAGAGACGACGAAAAGCAATTTTAAAGAAATATCAGTACAGTGAGTACACAAAGGACTGGGGCACGGAACAACTTAAGAACAACACAACTAAACCACAAAAAATGAAGGGGAGAGCAGAAAAAGAGTTCGCGCTAAATGAAACGAGGGGTAGCATAAAGTGTCGGCAGCTACAATCAAGATGTTGCTATTTGAGTCTGGGGAAGAAGGAGGTCACCTGGAAATGAAGACGTCCGATTTTCTTATATCCACGGAACATGCGACGCGGAACATGAAACTGCACTTTGGATAAGGGGACGTCTCTGTGGAAAATGTCGTTTGTCCGCCTACCAACTCAACACGCGTGGGCAGAGCGGTGAAACTAAAACTAGTGGCCGATCCGAAGAGTGAATGTCAAGGGGTAAAGAGAATTCCGCTGTAGCAGTAGAGAGTAACGCGCGGAAGGTGGGATGACCGAGGCGAGGGGAGTTCAGGTTTGCGATTAAAATGTGAAGTAAAAGTGAAACTTTGCACGAAGGCCTGGGGGTGAGTGAATTTACTGTCGATTGGCCCGCTTGCAGGTACAGGATTTCAATAATACAGAGGACTGTTAAGGAATATAGAGTCTTATGAAAGTCGGTATGCATCGACGTCAAGATTATTCCTCGGGAATGTTTAAATTTTCAAGAGAACTAGAATGTTAAAATAATTCTTCACAGAGCAAGATTAAAAGGAAATGAGATAAGAGTTGAATAATTTTTTAATGACATAAAAAAAATCTTAGTTCCTTGGTTAATTTAAATTTAGTGTAAACGCAATAGAAAATTGTATTTTTATGTATTTCATGTAATTTACAGAGAGAACGAAATTAAAAAGATCGGGTTAAATAAAATTTGTGAGTAATTAAACAACATACATATAAAATTAACTCATGGAAAATGAAAGAAACATGAATGTGAAATTACCGTAAACCAAACTAAATGTTGAATTAATCCGCATCTCAATTTTTTTTATTTCATGTAGAAGGTTACAAAAATACCGGACGACTTTTCCAACGATATATTCTAAACGCAAAGGGATAAAAAATATCTCATTAAAATTACCCATTTATTTTACGTACATGCGACAATATGGGAAAGTTTTTTCTGTTGAATCTTGAGAGAGCACACGATCTGATCAGTGGAATAAACACTTGTAGAATTAAATAGTATATTTAGTTTTGATATTACGGCAACTTGTAGTTTTCCTTTCGTGTACATAGTGCATCCACAACCTATCACATTCATACTACTTCAGTTTTTGAACGTATAAATAAGAAAGTCAAAGAAGATTTTAACACTGAGATACAGTGATAAGCATTTGTGCAGTAAAGAAAAATGTTCTCTAATATTTTTGTACGCAACGTTATGATTCTTCGATATATATATCTTGTTGGACAGATTTCCTTTCCATTATAATTTCTTAACATGCAAATGCAACACCTCAACCTTTCTTCAGTTGGTCCGCTGCACTATCACCAGAACGTGTAATATTTTAAGAAATATATTTAACTGCAACTTATTACAGCACTGTGTCAGTAATTTACAAAATAATTAAAATAAATTATAATATCAAAATAATAATAATTATAAAAATATTACTACCACCTCTTAATTCAGATGTTTGCTGCCTGTCAATTAAGACGTTTGTAAAATAGTTTGGTGTTGACACTCAGGTGGAAGTAATGCATAATCTAATTAGAATGATTCCTTTTCATTATATTTGAAATTATTTTATTTCTGATATCAGGCCTTCATTACCAATACATTCTTCATCTGGATACAGTTTTATAACAATTTACAAGCAGAATACGCAAGAAAACGTTCAATTCTTTCATACTAAGTGAACAATTGTGTTTACCTTTTTATACTAAATACATGATTTTCATTTTTTCAACGAATCGCAGAAGCTCATCTGTCATAAAAAATTAAATATTTTTGTTGGTGTTAAAAAGCTGATTAACATAGTGAGGATAGTGAAATAGAGGTATTTTTTCCAACAGATTTTTGAATAGTTCATTCTCTGATAACTTTTTCTCTGTCCTAATTTCCAATCTTCTTTGTTTCTGATTTGTTCAACCTTTTATACCCCATTGCGTTTCTTCTCTCTAGATATTTTGAATCCACATCGTTCATATCAGTAATCAAAATTCCCTCTTCTCGCACTTCAAAATGCATTTCAGGGTTTGTAGATAATTGTGTTACTGGCGAATTAGGATGTGTTCTCCCCAAGTACTCATCTCTAGTATTCTCATTTGTGCTTTCAGTAGAGTCACGAGGATCAAGAATCGTATCTTTAGAGCCTATTAAATTCTAAGTGACCAAATCATCTTCTAAAACTGCCAAAATGTCCTCTGCAACTAATAAAGGATTCATGATAGAGGTAACGTACATATCAGATGCTGCGAAAATGCAATTCTTAAATTTGTGGTTGAATAACAAATTTCCTCTGAACGACTAATATTTGACATTGTGTATATACACGTTCTAGATCTTCTACATTATCATAAAACAAATTGCATAGTAATTGCAGTAATATTTGAATTTACAATTACCTTTCATTTGCCATGGTGCGTAATTCCGTCGTTGTCTAAAACGTTTCCAGAATTCATTTACTCACTACCATGACAAATCATGCGACGGACGCATGTAACTCAACCAACCTTGGAAACGGACTTCAACTTATGTGTGTTGGTAACAAAACATTCCTTCAGTCTCGTGTACATTTTTAGAAATATTTGGAAATGCGAACATCTATTCATTGTTGCGAACACGCAACACTGGAATTAAGCGGGCAGAGTCTATATTTTCTTCATTTTGCATTATGTTTTGTACTTTAAAAAAATCTAAATTCATATTTTCAATGTATTGTTCTCGCATACGATTGAAACTCCCAAACTTCAGAACGCTCCGCGTTTATTATCACACACCTCCACCGTTCTCCACCCATCTGCACCCCCCACCCCACCTCCTCCGACTGCGCCCTTGCACCCCACATCCACCCCCGGCGCGCCCCGCTTCCGCTTCCTTCCTTCCTTCTCCCTTCGCAAGACGTCGCCTTCCGCCCTCGCGACCCCCTCCCCCCACCCGCTTTCACTCCGCGCGCGCACTGTCGCCCTCGCGGCGCCGGCGACACACAGCGCAGCGCAGCCAAACCCCTTTCCGGCGCGGTGAAACACAGTGCTCCGAAATACGAGCAACGGCAACAAAAAAAATTAAAAATTAAAACGAAATACTTAAACGGGCCGGTCAGATGGACAAGATTGTTAACGCAAAGGTGCCGTAGCGGTCTCGGACCAGAAGAGTTCCGCATCTGTGTCGTCCGTCATAATCATCATCTTTCATACCCCCAGAAATAACAACCCTAGGGGTGCAGAAAATCAAATTTACTGTCCAGATGCCAACAAGGGAGCATTTGAGAGCGATTGATTTTTTAGTGATTGCGGGCACGTCAACTACAATCGTCATTAGTCCCGTAAGTGTAATAAATGTTTTTGCTCGGGAGGTGGCGGTGATCTTTCTCCCGCTGTATGGCGAGATCCGGCGCCGACCTACCGTCGGCTAACTGATTTTTTTCTCAACCAGGTATCTCCCACCGTACCGTCCCAGTCAGGACAAGCTCTTAGCTCCCGACGGGTCTCCCGGCATGTGTGGTAGTGTAGAACATGCTTTTATAAGTGTATGTAAGGGGTGAGG
Source organism: Gryllus bimaculatus (assembly GCA_017312745.1). NCBI lineage: Eukaryota > Metazoa > Arthropoda > Insecta > Orthoptera > Gryllidae > Gryllus > Gryllus bimaculatus. The sequence continues at coordinate 3,175,084 of BOPP01000113.1, forward strand.
ATAGGACAAGGAAGAGAAAAGTAAGATCGCGTGCGGGCCGTGGCCGCTTTATTAGGGTATTGCACCGGCATTCGCCTGGTGTTGGTCGAAGAAACCACAGAAAACTACCGATCAGTGCAGCCGGACGCTACAATTCTCCTCCAGGCAGCGAATGAACTCGACCAAGCTTGCAAGGCAGTGTCGAAAATCCTGCCGTCGTGGGAATTCGAACCTGGGACCTCCTGGTCAGAGGAATTGAAGTGACATCAGTTGATGCCCTGAGCCAGCCTCCCGGTGGGAGCATTTGAGCATTCCGTCAACAGATCGCCGAGAAGCGATAAAATGCACGACCGACATGAGGAGATTCTTAGTGCTAGAATTCATCCGACCCCACTTTCGTCCCACTGGGCGGCGCGTGGCGTGACGGGGCATGGCGAAGAGGGCCGTGACGGTGCGGGGCGTGACAAGAGCGTGGCGGGGCGGGGCGGGCAGGCGCTGCACCGCGCTTCGCGGCGACGGCGGACATCCTGCGCGCACCGGCTGCCAAATGGAAGAGCGCAAAAACGCCGCCGCCGCCAGAACAGCCACACTTCAGCGGCGTGGCGTCCCGAACCGCCCCGCTCCAAGCCCTCCCGCTCGCTCCGCTCGGCTTCGCTCTGTTCAGCGCCGCGCCGCGCCGCGCCATTTGAATTGCAAGGGTCCCCCAGGCGCCCCGGTGTGCCGTTCGTAAAGGCGCCCGCCCGTTCGCCGGCCGTCCGTCTGCTTGCCTGCCGGATGCCGCACGGTACGTTGCGGTGCGGAGAGAGGGCGGGGTGGGGAAGGCCGCGCGCTGGGCGGAGCGGGGCGGCGGTGCGCTGTAGAGGTGTGAAAAGGGAACGAGTTGGGCTCATGGCACGGCGAGGGAGAGAACAGGGATAAGGGAGCATGGACAGGGGCGAGAAGTGATTGAGGGAGATGGTGTTCGTTTTTTTGATTGGTAGTTTACTGATTCCGGGCACGTCAACTATCAGGGTCATTAGTACCCGTAAGTGTAATGCACGTTTTTTGCTCAGGAGGTGGTGGTGATTTTTTCCCGGCTGAATGGCGAGTTCCGACGCCAACATACCTGGGTTTTCCCTAACCAGGTATCTCCCACCAGTGGGGCACCGCCCCTGCCGGGATAAGCTCCTGACCGACCTCCCGTCATGTTGCTAGTGTAGTGTGTGTACGGGGTAAGAATAGGACCAGAAAGAGGAACGTGAGATCACGCGCGGTTCGTGAACCGTTTGTTAGAGTACTTCTTCGGCATTCGACTGGTGTTGATCGGAGAAACCCAAAAAAACTATCGACAGGGCAGCCAATCGCTAGAATTGTTCTCCAGACTGTAACTGAATTCCACCTAACTAGTTAGTGTCGAAAATCAGACACCGACGGGTCACGAACCTAGGATATCCCGGTCAGAGGCACTGCAGGGACATCAGCTGATGCCCTGAAGCATCTCTCTCGGCATGGTGTTCGGACGAGGGTTTGAGAGTGAGGGCGTTGCTGTGTGCGACCAAGTGCATAGATGAGAGTAAGAGAATGGGCGAGAGTCGATATTTTAGGCGTGGGTAAGAGTAACTCGTGGGCGTGGGCGATGTGCAGTGATTTGTAGGGCGAGAGCGATGTAGAGGACATTTTCTAGGGAGAGAGCACTGTAGAGAGTTATGATTATGACGAAGGCGATGTAGAGAGCGTTGTCTAGGTAATGGGCGATATAGAGAACGATGTTTAGGGAAAGGGCGATGTTGAGATCGATTTGTATAGCGAAGGATGTATAGAAAGCGATGTTTAGGGACAGAGTTATATGAAGAGCAGTGATTAGGGTGAGTGCGATATAGAGAACGTTGTCTAAGAGAGGGCGAAATAGAGAGCGATGTTTAGGGAGTTGAAGTAGAGAGCGAGTTGTTGGGCGAAGGGTGTAGAGAGAGAGCAATGTCTAGGGATAGAGAGATGTAGATTGCGATAATTAGGGCGAGGAATGTTGTCTAGGAGGGGGCCATATAGAGAGCAATGTTTATTGGAATTGGCGATGTAGAGAGCGATGTCAAGCGCAAGTGGATGGGTGTGGGGACGAGTGAGGGGGACAGGCGAGGGCGAGGCCGAATGCGAGTGGGCGTGGGACATTCCGTGCCACGCGTGGACGCGACGAGAGCCTGTGAAGCTGATTCCAGAGAGCGCGCGAGGGGAGTGAGCGCGCAGCGAGACGAAAGCGAGATCGGGAACGTGTTATTGTCAGAATTACGTTTTATATGATTTTATGCAGATGTTTCTACGCGGTCCGCTTTTCGAAGCTTCGCAAAATACGTTTAGGCATGAGGAAAGTGAGTGGAGGTTATAATACTGTGACTGCTCTAACTTGATCCATATATCTCTATGGTGTAACAGGCCGAGCAAGTTCAGTTTACTCATTTTATATTACCATGCTTATGAATACAACTATTAATGCATTAATTTTGTTTTCGCAACCAGATCTCAGGAATTATTATATTTAAAAGAAAAAAAGTAAAAATAAGATATCGCCAACAGAGACAGCATTAGGAAAAATAAACAGAGGTTACAACAACGATTCAATGCCTACATTTGGTTGAGTGGGTGCAACTCAAAGAGTATGACTAATGCAACTGGTGAGACTGTTGTTTGAGATTGAAGGTTGAATTGAAGGATACTTGAATGAATAAATGCGATCTATCATTATCCATTACAGAATTATATTACAAATCCTTTGTGTAAGAAGTAACATCAGAGCGATTATATTAAACAGTGCGATAATGAAATTTGCCGCAGAACAAAAATATGTGATTGTTATGTAGTTCAGTGATTTGATGACAAAAGTGAAAACAATTTTTCTCTATCACCTAAACTTTCTTCTGGAAACGCAATTTTATCTACGATCAGGTGCTGTTTTATTTTATGGCGGCGCTTTATCACATTCGGTTATTTTAGAAGTATTATTACCTAGTGACATAATTAGGGAGGGGAGGGGAAGATAAGCACTTGGGGTTGGTAAAAGGAATTTACAATTGCATCAGTCATTCCACAGTGTGATCACTTTATGTCTATTCTTTAGTGTGTAAATCCACTAACGTGAAAAATATTTTTTGTGCATGTTCTTGTGTTTCTTATACTCAATGATGTCTAGGAATTACGTTAATTCACCAAATATTTTCTGTTATGTCTATGGTCAGATTATGTGAATGTAGTTATGTGTATTAACGACTAAGTCTCAAAGACACTCCATTTCTCCGATCGCCAAAAATACACACGAGTTGTAATTTGAATTGAAGATAGACGAGGATAAGTGTTGATCACCACGTAACTGTTGCTCATGTTGCTCCTCCTATTTAAGAGCCTGGTTGCATGGAATCCATCCATCTATGCCATTTTCCTTACCGCAGTTGCGGAGGGAACCTAGAGTTTACATTGCATTACATTGATACTTTTGTTTAACGTAAGTAAGAGGAATATCAAGTAAATCAAACACACAGTTTCGTATCCAAATTTGGAATCTGTAATACTCCCAGCTCTGCATTCTGATTCTCTTCCAGTTCCAAAATGACCAAAGGAATGGGAAAATTAAAAATGACACAGATTTTAAGAATATAAATGGGCTGCTTAAAAAAATTGGATGTTTCACAATCGGAAAGAATGGCGCCTATTTATAGATTACTAATTTAGTACTTGTAGTCTCGTACATAACGGAAACGAGATGCTTTCAATACCAGTGGCCCTTTCCATTTAGTTAAAGGAAAATTACGAGATCATGAGGCTACTTCTAAAGTATAATGGCAATTCGAATCACAAATCTGTGGTCATCTAGGAGTTCTGGGACTACTTCTAGGAATGCAAACTGCTTACACAAAATATTGCTGTTTCTGGTGCTACTGAGATAGTAGGAGGAAGTTTTTCGCCTGTTTCTCGCCCAAGAAATACCTCCTTTCTCTCCTAGTTGGTGAAAGGAGCGTAGCGAAATTTGCGTGGTCAGACGGAAGAGCGGGCCTGATGGCCTGAGTCTCGCCACGTAAAATAAGGCAAATTCAATTCAATTCAATTCAAAAGAAGGAAAGAATGTTATGTAGTCAAAAAGTTGTCTTTGAGAGAAATTTTCAATCCTGGTGAAAAAAAATTGTTGCATGAATCCTAATTGACGAACATAGCGTGATGTTACCACCACTCCATCTAAAATTGAGCTTTGAATTTTGTGAAACCAATGGACAAAGATTTTAATTTTTACTCTCTAAAGTTCCTACTAATAGTGCTGAAAAACTGATTCCCTTACAAGTAGTTATCACCATCTAACAACAAACGAAAAATGTTCAAACTTGTAAGTACATTTCAAGCTTTATTGAACCTTCTCGTACTGTTTTCATTCTATATTTTGTAATGTAAACCATTAATTACGCAAATAATTTAATAAAAAGAAAATTTGTAATACAAATAATTTTTGTTACATGATCTGTAGATCAATGCTCGTCCTCTATTGAATGATTTCCAAATTTCTCGAAAGTGGCATATGGAACGTACTTTTTCCATCCATCCAAAAACCGATGGGATTTTTATGGATGACAATGCGCCAAGTCATCGGGCCACATGATTTGGCTGCACAGATGGTTCAACATGAATCACATTAAAAATGTATGAAACATAATTGAGAGGTCATTTCGTGCACAAAATACTACACTGGCAACACTTTCGCAATTATGGACGGCTGTAGAGGCAGCAGGACTCATTGATTTTGGTGGGAACTTTCAACGACTTGTTGAGTCAATGCCAGGCCAAGTTGCTGTATTTTGCAAGACCAAAGGAAGTCCGACACGATACTAGAAGGTATCACATGACTTTTGTCAGCTCAGTGTGTTTATGAAGAAAATGATTGGAGCAGAAAATGAGCACTAAGAAATTGCTATGGAACTCAAACCGAAAATAGTGAGTTTTTAATTACAAAACCCTCACAGTTGTTACGAAAGTACATTCAGAGAGGTACACAATTTAAGGTACATAATTTACAAGATCAGAAGTATTCTTTTGATTTTAAAGGACGACAAAATGTGTTATTTGCAACGGCTTAAAAGAATAACAGATAAATTACAATCCTGTGTCATTTTTAATTAATGTTCCATTTTAATTATTTTTCATTTGTAGTCTTCGTGAATGGTTTACTTGCCATGTTTAACGTTTGGTACAAAGAGATGTGAAAAGTCAATACATTGCAGATTGGATTACCTTAATAAACGGAATATTTTTTAGCCCAAAGCACTATCCCTTTCATCTTTGAATAAAAGTAATGAGAGTAACGATATACTCATTAACACACACAATTGAGCAAAACATTCGTTATATTTTGAGAGTGTAGTTCTGCAATAATTAATCAGTAAAATATGTTAATATTCGTTATTATAATAAAGAATTTCTCTTCCACAGCTTCAGTAAAATATTCGTCCGTGTTTGTCCTTCCGCCCAAGGACATACTTTAATTGAAAGCATTTTCAAAATTCAACGAATTTTAAAACTGTTCACGGCGGATTCTTGTAGCTGTCATTTTTACATGAAGATCTTACTCTTTTATTGAAACACAATGCTTCGATTTGTTTTCGCTTGCTTCAAAGGAGCCTTTATTCCAGAACTACTTTTATATCCACTACGCAGAAAACATCTCTAATTCGGAAATTCTACTCTTCAGATCACCTGCGTTCGAAAGGAACAGGGAGGTCATAAAGGTGTAATTCTCTTCCCTCACCCGCGCCCAGTAATTGAGCAAGGCAATCATCATCATGAATAGTGATGAGCTATTTCGCTTTAACGCATTACAATCAGGTTGGTACATCAGTCTCATGGAAAGTAAAAGGCCATATACAATGGCCCGTGACACGGCAGCGTTTCATCTATCGCCGTAAACTGTCCGTTAACCGATATACACTACATGGACCTGAAGCAGTCCGCCTGTTCTTTTCTGAGGGGTACAAAAATCTGCGTATATCGCTCTGCTACTTACTCAATTCCTTATAATATACCCAACATATTTACGAAGTGACTTGCATAAATATGCTTTGTTTTAGTTTTCTCAGGTAACTGATTAGCTAAATTAAAAAGCACACAACGCAATTCTGATAACGTATTTGAAATACTTAGTCTTCGGAGTTTTTGATGTTTGGGAGGATTGCAGATGAAATAAGTACAATATTTAACAATCCATTCAATAATTTAAAAAACACACAACAGAAACTAAAAGTACTATAAGTTGAATTGTTATTTTTTCGTACTACTTTAATTGAAGTTTCAAGGCCGCATCTGAACTTTGTATGTTCATTCCAAATTCGAGAAGACGAGTAGCTAAGCTTTTGGTTACCGAAAACAATTTTATCTCACATGCACAGAAATTACTTAGGCAAGTAGTTTCATCAACAAAATAACAATTCAAATAAACATACCTGTAGTGTCCTTTCATTTGAAAATAATTACTTTCAATCATTTTGGAGGAAATCATTTTGTAATTATTTTACTATATAATTGATACATGTTTCTCAAAATAATTTCACAAACTGAAAATATTAAATTCTTGAAATTGGTATTAGTGCTCTCCATCCACAGTTTCGAATTCCATAGTTTCAAATTCTGCAATCGATCCGAATGAACTCGAGGCTCTGCGTGTTTGAAACGGATATTTCGCTTTTTGGAAGTTACTTTATGAGAAGAATCAACATTTTCAAAATTTTCTGAAATATGTCTCAACATTTTTTGTTGATCTTTGTCCTCTGATAGTATAAAGAACACTTAAAAAGCTTGCATGTTTAATTTCGTTGAAGTTTCTGAATTTGCAAAAATTACAAATGTTCAAAATGCTGTCAGCCTACAACGTCTTCCTACAAGAAAAATAATGAAGACAAAGACTTTTTCTACGAATTCTGTTCTTTACAAACAGATACAATTTTTCGAAAATTTCTTATATCTCGAAAAGGTCATTGAAAAAGAAAACAGGAAAGGAAACAATGAAGGCCAGTAACGTTTTCTGCAAATTCGCAGTGTTTTCAAAAATTGCGAACATTTTGCATTGCAAAAATACAATACTGATTATAAAAAATCTTACTAAATGAAATATGTTATATATATAACAAATATATATATATATATATATATATATATATATATATATAAATATATAAATCTTTCAACAATCTCATGTACAATTTATTTAGAAAACGAATAGTATTCGCCTAACTTCTACTTAAAGTTATTGCATTTTATAAAAATATGTATTACTCAAACAAGGCTCCAAATATTTTATTTAAATGCTTTCTTATCTTTTCTATATAGAAAAAGATGCTTAAAAATGGCAGAAGGCAAATTATCGGCGAACACTCCGTATTTCGAATATTATAAAAACATTAAAATTACAAAATATGATAGATAAAGCTTTCCTAAATGTGCCTTGAAATATATCTTGAAATAATGTAGATGCGAATTTCTGAATTTATAAAACTCGCAAATGCAAAAGAATAAAAATTTTAAACTAGCACAAAATTCAAATCCAACATACAGTTCAATTAAAATACGTTATCCAGACAGGCATTCATTTATAATTTCTTTTCTTTTTTGTTAGAACACAGTTTTCAATTGACTACCTACGCATCTTTATTGGTAGATCGCAAGTGATAATGAACCATCTTCACAATATTATTTATAGTTGTATTTCGTATATGAAGATATAGTTGAAGTTCAATAATATTTCCTAATCGCATGATAATATATACTCCACTTTGTGTAATATAAAAACAGAATAAATCAAGAAAATGTGTCAGAAGTGGTACTTTGCCTACAAATAGCAACCACGCTGAAAACTTTACAAGTAGCGTGACTGCTTTAATCTGCGTTACATTCTTATTGAAACAAAAGCGACTTTTGTAATTGGATTGAATTTTTTGTTTCTGGCGCGTCAATGGCGCACTATGGTCATTAGAACCGTTAATGCATGCTTTTATTAGAGATACCTCACAGCAGCGCAACAACCAGGAATAAGCTCTAAGCTACCGACCGCGCTTCCGATGTGTGCGGCAATGTGTAGCATGTAAGTGTACCGGGAGATGTCAAGGCGAGAAAGACGGGGAAAAATTGAAAGATGCCCGCGGTCCGTTTGTAAGGGTATTGCTTCGGTGTTCACCTGGTACTGATTAGAAAAAACAATGCAAAGCTACCGATCAGAGCAGCGGGACGCAAGAGACATCCTCCTGAGAGCAGCTATACTCGACCCAGCTACGTAGAAAATTGTGGCAGCGTCGGGACTCCGACATAGGGCCTGGACAGAGGGCGATGCAGTGACATCAGTTGATACACTGAACAACCACAGCCGGTGTGACTGCTGTAGCAAATTTAGAATGATATTTATATATTCAGAAGATGTCGGTTAATAAACCACCGAATGTTAGTTTTCCCTTTAATGTCTGAGTATTCGTAACCTTCTCCAAAAACGCTTCGGCACAGTGTTAATAAGGGGGAGGAATATACTCGCCATACATCAACAAAGGTTCCATCAGATCTGTGTGCATAACCCTTGTTTGCTCCATGCATCAGTCGGCGAAGTATGACAACAGTTTTCCATTACCAAACTTGATACTTCAGTCATGATGCATTCGCGTTGCTGGGATCTGCGCGGTGTCCAACTCTTACATGTTACCAACTTATAACACGATATTCTGACCGATCCTAGGTCACGCACACGCGCTGTTCTGTACGCTCACTCACACAAAGAGGAAATTAATTAACCATGTATCTTTGAATTCATCTCTTTAGATAGTTCAGTAAGCACATTCGGAAACCAAGGTGTAATGCCCGCACCTTAAAAATCTATTGTTGCGAGCTTACGAACAATGAAATAACGAACATTATATCGAACCTTGTACTAAAAGAGTATAATTGCAATTTCAATATCTTGCAGGGTAATAACGTTTGAAAAATGACTCTTACGATAAAATTTACATCTGCACAATGTACGTGAACGGAAACTCAGCTATTATCAACAAAAGAGGGTGCACGCTACTTGTTTTTTTTTCGGAAACTATGACGTGCATGTCTTGTTACGAGGAAGAGAAAAATTGCTTCGCAGTACGTATGCAAGGCAGGATAATAATACATGCGGAATGAAAAATTGCTCACATCGCTCCACATGCCTGACAGGCCGCAGGAAGTAAATGACGGAAGCAGACGCGGCGTTCAGTCCAGCGCTTGGCCAGCATTTGGCATCTGCAGCTAGATAGAGGGCCTCCCGCGGAACAGTGGTCGGTGAAACTGAATCGTGAGTGCACTGTTTCAATTGTGGCGGCAGACGCGAGACAAGTACTTGTGATTATTTTGTGTTTCAGGAAAACTCAACTCATGTAGTTGTTAGTCCCGTAAGTGTAGTGCATGGGTGACCCTGATTTGCCCCTGTTAGATCCTGAGGTACGGCGTTTTGACCCCCCGTAATTTTAGCGTCTACCTTTACGGGAGTCTCTCCTTCCAAGTCAGCGGGGCACCGCCATAGCCCGGATTAGCTCCAAGCGCCCGCCTCTCTCCTGACATGTGTTATAGTGTATTGCATGTGTGTGTATCAGAGGGAAGAAACGGTGATACGGATATGGAAGGGAAGATCGCACTTGCTCCATGGGTCATTTGTTAGGAAGCTGATCCAGAATTGGCCTGGTATTAGTCGGAGTAACCACGAAAAATTATTGATCAGAGCAACCGGCCTCTGGAATTCTCATAACCACCCGCTGAATGCGATTTAGTTAAAGTCGAAAATCCGCCACCGTGGGGAGTCGGACCCTTGGCTCATCCGGTCAGAGTCACTGTAGTGTTAAGCGTGAGCTAATTCAGGCGGTCGCATACCAGCGGAGAATTGGGACTTGGAGCTCTTTAATCGTGAGGCTCCAACGTCTGCCGATGGATTCCACGATGTGCGTGACAAGCTAACGCGTACTGCGTGGGCAGCTACAGACACCACATTTGCACCGAAATTTCGATGTAAGATGTCAGACACGCGTGTTATAATGTTTGCGACTCTGAGCTCTTTACTGTCGTAGGTAAGGCTTTTTGAAAATAATTTTATTAAAATCATGAAATTTGCATGAAAAATTATTTGTATTATTTTGTTCAGAAGCAGTGAGAGAAATACAAATATTTATGCTATCGATGATACTTATATTTTAACCTATTATGGGCCATTGTTCCATTTTTAAGCTGCACTTTAGCTAGCAACATTAGCACATTAGCACATGAGCTAGTAATCTCAAATGTGCGTATTTTGGAATATTTTGCATTCCCCTCCGAATACTTATAAATATCCTAAACGAAATGTACAAGAAAGTTGTATAATTTCCTTAATCAAGATGTCGAATGAACCGTTATATGTTCTGGGCCAGGTCATGACTTGCCATGGTTCGAATCTTCTTCTAAAACTTCGTTTTTTGCGCTTTCCGAGCAAGGAACATAATGTCTCCCTGATTCAAGATTTCATGAACTGTTTTAAATACTATGAAAAAATTGTTCATGATTATAAATTATTTTGACACACTATAATATTTTGATAAATATTATTTAGACACTTATATAATATTATTTTGATGCTGACACATATGATTTCATTGGCTTCCGTGGACGGAGTTTTGGCTGTCGACCGCGTCTGTGTCGTGGTGGCTGACGTTTCGGCCAACAGACTTCCGGGCGGCCGGGCTTCCTCAGAGCAAACTGCTGAGCAAGTGCGCGCCGCGGGTCGGCCATGAGAGAGTTAACATGCGGGGTCGACACAAATAGCCCCTTATTCATCTACAACAGTTATTCTCAAGTTCTACAAAGAATCCCTAGTCACGTTTAGGAATAATCATACGAACGGGGTATACGCAAAAACCGAAAACAACGGGGCAAGTTGTCTACGGGAGCCTCTGATTTCCAAGATTCGCCAGATTCTCCCTGACCGCGGGCGGGCGGGCGGCGCCGTCAAAACCAGGGGGCGGTCGGTCAGCAAAGGGCTCGCGCGAACGCTGGCGGGTCGAGCGTGTGAGAGCCGGTTTGCATGCGGGGACACCGCCGCCGCCGCCCCCGGCCGCGGGTAATAGAAAGGTGGCGTGCGGCGGGGGCGGGTCGGCGCCGCACGCGTGGCCCGCGCCCTAATTGAAAGCTGCCGTGCGGCGGTCGGCGCTAACAAGCGACCGGCAGCGGCCGCCGCCTCCCCCCGCCCCTTCACCCCCGCTCACGCGTCCAACCGCTCGCGGCCAACCGCGACGCCGGCCACGTCGCGCCGGGCAACACTCGTCGACAACTCCCGCGAAACGGCGCCCGACTAATCCTTTTACTGCCACTCAGATTCTGCGGCACCTGCCTTCACCACTCGTCACGCATCTCGCACGCAGCTGTGCATTTGCTTATCCTGTGCATTGCAGCGTTTTGGGTTCGTTGCGTGTACTTTTTTTGTGGAAACGTTCCTTCTAATCAATAGCCATCTAAACTGTATTATTTCAGGTGTCACAGATCGAATCGTGTTGCCAGCTAGGTAAACTGAGATCATTCATGGACGATTCACTCGTCAACAACAACTCCGTGGCGGTTCCTAACTAATCCTTCTGCTGCAACGTGGACTCTACGACACCTCCTCATATCATGCATCTGAGCATTTGCTTATCAAAGACATCTGTGTAGGTCAGAGTTCTCCGTCCGTTACATGTGCTGTTTTTGTTGCTGTTGTTGAAATGTGTTTTACTAATCAATAATAATCATTTAAAAATTAAGGTCTTTTTTCACGTGCACTTTAAATCTTGTAGAGCATAACTTTTTGCTTAGAAAAAATGATTAATCGGTGATTCTCACGTCAACAGTGCTTTCGGGTTGATTCCCTGCTAAGCATTTCATCGGAGTGCAGATTCTACGGGACTTTCCTACATGTCATGCATCTGAGAGTTATCACTATAACAGATTGTACAGACCAACTTTTTTGATTTGGGTCGTCGGGAGGCAAATATTTATTTTTAAAAAATAGCAATAAAAACTTTAAGCATGTATTCTGGAAGGCGCAACTGTTCGAATGTTTTAAAACATCTTATTCTAGTGAGTAAATATCACCAAAATAATATTACTAATGTAATATTATTAAAATGTGATTTTGGACTTCTTACTCCCACGTTACTGTCCCTTTTTCCTCGGTTCACAGATTCCATCTAGAGTTCAAGAAGACTGAATTTTGGGTAGAAAAGCTACCACTTTAAGCCTGCAGTGAATTAGTTCGAGTTATCTTCCACATTCCTGGCGTTGTTGACATGACTCACATAAAAAAGTCCCTGCTGAAAATCTATTATTGCCCCAACTATTCCTTGACAAACCGCGATGACTTATCAAACGGTTTTCGTAGGCAACATCCATGATTAATTATGTGAACATTCTTCAGATTACGCGTTCATTGTGTGTGAATTCAAATTAGAGAATTATTAAACCTCGCTTATGACCACCAACGACGGCCGCAGTGGAAGATGACATCGCAACTTCAACTTTTTACTTTGATTGCTCAGGCCTCCTGCAATGTACTTCCTGTCGGTTAACTAACCCTTTCGTTGGGACGACCCGTCGCATACTAGTACTAGTATTGCGAGCCATATTACACAATAGGATGTTTCTCGCACCCTAGCCTCTATGCCTCTTTATCGGTGCAGACTTCGTTACTCAATCCTCTTTTCATCATTGCCTCATCCACTTCTCTTCATGTAAGCCTGGTTTTCCTCTTCTTCGATGGGTAGCTGGTTGCCATTTCCACAATATTTTTGACAAAAGTTCTTCGTTCGTTCTTTGCATGTGCTCATACCATTTTAATATTTTCCCTTGTGTGGCGAAGTGAAAAGACTGAAATGGAGTGCTATTGCGCTGAGAACTTCCGTCGCATAGTTGTAAACTCGATAGCAGTCCATCTTCGGGAGCGAAGACCCACATCTAATTGAGCCGCCGGCTCATCTTCCACCTCCGGATACCGGGGTTCGAATCTTGATCGATCCATGTGGGAGGAAAAAAGTTGTGGTTCTGCAGGTTTTTTTGGAAGCCTTCCAAAAAAACCTTTCCCTCACCTCTCATTCCATTGCTCATCCACCATTGCTCGATCATCATTCAAATCCATCATCGGCATCATCTTTTCACATCCGTCAGAATAAATCATCCCATGTATTACCGGAAGGAGGCACTGATGATCATAATGTAGAATGTTCATATCCAAGAACGTATATTCGAATTATAGTCGATCTAGTAAAATTTGTGGTGGACAAAAGGTGTCTTCTGAAGTCTTCCTTTAGTCCTCCCACAATACATCATTCGTTTCACTATAATCAATGTTCTTTGCGGTTACCACCCTTGAAACCACCTACACTATTGGTTAGGGTGCTTTGTCAAAATTTAAAATTTACTCTTTTGTTGCCTTTCAGGTGCTGGGGAGCCTCCGTGTATCACGACATGTCACGCGTCCGTGCATTAACTTATCTAACAGATCTCTGCAACCAGCATTTGAAGTTCGTGAGCATGGTAGTGGGAATGGCGTGCAGGAGAAAATATTTGTTGCTATCAATAACAATTTCAGCATTACGTTTGTTTCCTCTCGGGCGCTACAGACCAAATATTAATAGATGCCTTAGTTTGATTCGCATGTTGATAAATAAGTAGATGTGATGGTTTCTACTCTCGCCCGTATTATTGACACCACCATCAGGACTACCTTCGTGAAGAATTCCATTCAGAAACACTTAATTCGGATACAGAAACTACATATGCAACCTGGCAGGTTATCTCGCTTTTCAAACGGTACTCTTTGACCATTTCAAAAATCTTTTAACTGTATTTCAACTCTTTGTTACTTGCTCTCTTACTGGGAACTATATCGACATGAATTATAACAGTCTCTGAGATCTTTTATATCTACCAGTAATTTTAAACTGCCAGTTAGTAGATATTGGAAGGTGTATGTCTGATGATTTTATTTAGATGAATAATCGAAAGGACGATCTTTAAGTAAAAGCAACCAATTTCATTAATCTCAATCAAAAGATGAGGATTTCTCTCGCCTTGTAAAATGAGGTAAGTCTTTTATCTCATACGCCTTACATATACAAGAGAAGTTCATCAGTTGAAAAAATGATAAAATATCTCAGAATAGTGTCCAATGCTGTACGTCTTTGTTACTATTATCAGAATTTACTGTTTTTTAATGGATACACTTTGTTTCGTGGTTTTTAGAGCAGATTCATTGAAGTCGAACGCATTGACCAGCCTTATTTTATAGAGTAACATGTGCGACTGGATATTACAGTTGAAAAATAACTGCGTCTATAATAGACGACTATATAGCAGTTGTTTACTTACGAAGACAAGCTTCAAATTAACAAGCTTTACAGTTTTTTTTTATTTTATTGGTGGTTGAACCACAAACATTGTTTACAACCCGCGAATCAAAATAATGTGAAATTAAGCATCGTGTCAAAGTGTTTCGTGAATTGTATTACCTTTGGCAGCATGTACGTCAAAGATTGAAAGTTGAAAGATATGATATTCCCATAATATAACGATATTGGCAGTCTAGTTTTGATATCGAATTGCCATGAAAGATAAATAAAGCTTTACACACCATTTATCTAAGAATAGCTCATAAACCTTGAAGTACCTGACAGTATTGCAGGTTACACGTGAACGACATTATTTGCTTCGAAATGAGGACATCGAATAACGATTGAACGATGTACGTTTTATTGCATTACATCTGAAAGCGGTCTCCTGTTGTGGTGACTAATGTACTGATACCTACCTTCCGTATCATGCCATACGGGGTGTCTGGTCAGAAGCTAGTACATAATTTATCGTAATTCATGGATCAAAGTCTCTCTGTGGTATCCGCGTGCGTGCCAGTATTGAAGGAAGATTGACCTCATTCCTAAACGACGATAGAGAGGAGATAAAACTTTAAAAGGGCTCTATCTGATTTGTTCACCCACTGGAAACCTTTAAGTTATTATAACTTACATTGCTGCAATTTTTAAGACCTAATAACTGTTACACAAAAATAATCCATCAGACAGCGACTTAATTCGGCGTAGCTACGTAACTAGTATCGAAAATCCTTCCACCGTCTGACACCGGGAAAAGAGGCATCAAGTGATGTCACTGCAGTGTACCTCTGATCGGAATGTCCTACGTTCGAGTCCCGACGGTGGCAGGATTTTCGACCTTGGCTTGTCAACTAGGTCGAGTTCAGTCACTGTCCGGAGGACACCTCTAGCAGGCGGATACCCTGATTGGTAGTTTTCCGAGATTTCTCCGATCAACATCAGGTAAATGCCGGGGTATTACCCTAACAAACGGGCCACGGATCGTGCGCCTCTTCCTTCTCCTTTCCTAATCCATTACTTACACACACACACACACACACACACTCACATGCACTTCACTGCCACACGTGCCGGGAGACCGGTCGGGAGCTTAGAGTTTGACCCTGCTGGGGACCACTGACCGGGGGCTGCGCCAGCTGGTGGAAGATACCTAGTTGAGGAAAACGCCGCTAGCCGACAGTAGGTTGACGCCAGATCTCGCCATTCAGTAGGGGAAGATAATCGCCACCTTTCGAGGGGGGAACCTGCACTATACTTACGGGGCCACTGAAACTGTTAGTTGACGCGTTTGAAATCAATATAACCAACCAAGCGACTGTCGGGACTAGAACC
Source organism: Gryllus bimaculatus (assembly GCA_017312745.1). Taxonomy (NCBI): domain Eukaryota; kingdom Metazoa; phylum Arthropoda; class Insecta; order Orthoptera; family Gryllidae; genus Gryllus; species Gryllus bimaculatus. Next base: position 3,190,788 of record BOPP01000113.1, read on the forward strand.
ACGGTGACATCCTGGTCAGAGACAATACAGGGGCAATAGGTGTTGCATTCACCACCCTCGGCCGGTCGTACTTCCTAAAAATAAGCCGGGATAGTCTTCAGTCTGCACACCCCTCGTCGATGCCTTGTCGTTACAAGCTCTTCGCGAACAATGAGATATCCAAACAATAGAAGGCCTCCCAATACCCTCCAAACGCCCTCAATGTTCAGTGTTTCTCAACGAGGTTCCACATCGGCGTTGACTGAGGTTCTCTTGTATGGCTTCCGTGAATTTCATATCTCGTTCTGCCTCGCCATTGCTGCTAAACAATGGACGAAATACGAATCAAGAGGTCTGGTGAACTGTTAAAAGGGAGTTATTATATTTTGGACATTTCAATGATTCGTGGATATAGTAATGAGATCTTCTTGCCCGTAGATTGTTCTCATGCAATCACGGAAATAGGCATGATCAATAGAAACGTGTGTTCTAGGTTGGCAGGTAAAGACATGTTTTATTCATCTTTTGCCTATGACAAGATTTTATTTTTCAACCACCGACTACTGATTTAAGAGGAATTCAAAAATACGAGGAAGATTGTTATGCAAGTGGTTCTTTTTTTTAAAAAATACACCACGCAAAGTGATGGCGAGAGTCTGCAGTTTCTAGTAGAGGTGACGCTCTGAATTATAAAATATTCTTAATACAGAGGCAAAGGCGCAGTAGTGATTTAAGTCAGTTTTTTTTCGGAAAAGAAGGGGAAAGATGTACATTAATTGATTAAGGATATACAACAATTTAACAAGAGGAAACTTGTAGTGGGTTTATTGATTCAGAAGGATTGATGTAGAGATGAGGAACTTGGAAATACTCATTCATGTCAATAAGAATTTTCAAATTCGTTCTAATTATTAAATTATTATCCCTATTTTTGTATTAAAACACTGAACATGCCAACAACTCCTTTGAACACCGGATATTGATAATTAATAATACTGTACCGTTTATCACAATGATGCCGAGCATTTGTAGAGCAACGTATCAAAATGTATTCTAGATTCAAAGCCATGGTCAATAGGAAGATAGTGCAAGATGTTAACTCATACTGAAAATCTATACTTATTCCGCACCCTCCCCGGAGCGCAAATGCCTTACTGAACTAAAGAATAAACTTTGAGTTAACTGCGTTTAGCACTAAGATCTAAGGAAATAATACATTTTGATATGTTGCTCTAGTTTCATATCAATCGTGGTTCTTTATGCTCAGGACAACATCATCTCTTGGTGGTCTTGTATCGAGAAGTTATGAAACAAACTGAAGTGGGGACAAGGCATCTTAGGAATTTGCTCATGAGGATCGCATAGCTTATATTGTATTAAATTAACTGGCGGACATTCTTTTTGAATACAGGCGCTTGGAAAAATATTTATGGACTTTAATGCATTTAGTTAAATTGTTTGACATAGCTGAGGTAACATGAAGTGTTGTAAAATGTTGCTTACGTACAGCTATTAATGTCACGAGACCATTGAATCTCATATAACCAAGCGAGTGCGTGTATCTCATCGGCCGTGTGTCAATACTTTGGTTTCTACTTCGCCCAACGGCCTCGCTTAATAATTTTACTAATTATTGAAAAGGCTCTGGCTATTAACCTCTAAATAGCTGATAATACCTATTTATTCAAAACAAAATTTCCTTCAAACTGAATTTAATTCTACATTTACAATAGTCATTTACTAAATAAATCGGTGTAAGTCGTCATATTGCAATACAAGATTGAAGAATTATCTCTGAGTTGTAAGACGACACGTTAAAACATGAACAGAGCAATCTTTAAGCAAAAACGAATTCCCTGCCTTCTTCATTCAATGACATTGATTTGTTCTTCCCCTGTTTGTCCTTTCCTCATCCCACTCTGAGGGGAGAGACCTTGTTCGTGCGCGGATTCCCAATGCTTCAACATCCACAGATTGTCCACGTGCAGGTAAGTTGACTTAACTAATGTTTAAATTAAATACTACATATCATTATTTTACCCCAAAAAGTGGCAGATATACTATCGCTAGAGAGGCTGTTAATAAATGAGAATTGTAAGTGTTTTAATGTAGTCACTTCGTAGACTGGAAAGCAGCTTACTTCTCGTATTAAGGTGAAGAGTACTAATGGCGATTTTTTCTTAACGAATCAAAGTTGTATATATTCTGAAGTCCTGGGTTTGAGCAGTTGATAACTACAGTAAAGTAAATTTTTCAGATTGTTCACTATGTCCCTAGATCCACGCAGCTGTTGATGCAGTAAATCCTTGTACTTTAATATGAATGACCATTAAGCTGCCCACTAGCCCGAATAGATATGGGTATATTTAAAGGCTTGAAAAGTGTACTATCGAAAACGACAGAATTTAGATTCTAGATTTTTTAACATGGAACATTTAAATAATTTTGATTGCAATCACTTCTGCATGCGTTATCCGATTTAATAAATCATTTTCAAAATTATAAAATCGATGAACAAGGTCGATCTTTCCTGAACAATATAATAAAAGTAAATGTAGTTAGGCATAAGGTTGGAAGTGAATTTATTTACAGCTTTTAGTACCAAGCATCTGAAAAATATGCTTTTACCTCTTCAACTAAATCTGTAAAGAAATCGGATCTGAAATTTAGCCGAAGATGGCAATCTATCACGGTTTCTCATACGTGTAAGGAGATGATATATATATTGCAGAAGCCTAACCGAGCATCGGACACCATGTGGGACACATTTTAATTCCAACTTAATTTTGTTTTGATACTGAACATTTTGATACGTATGTAGCTCCCTGGTAATATTATTCTTTTATTAAACATGATTTATAGAACATGCAGTTAATTGCCGATACAATTAAAAATTATATACTATCTGTCCCTACGCAGACATGTCACAAAAAAGCCTTTCAAAAACGAAATACGACAAGAAAGAGAAAAAAACGCCCCACCCATCAATGCAGTCCCTTGTGCCACCTACACTCACAGACACACACACACGTGCACACACATACCCACGCGCACGCAAGCACACGCACCCTCGTTTGAGCCATCCGTGTGCAGTGACCCCAGCGGCCTCTGTGTGTCCCCTGACCGCCGCCGCTGCCGCCGCCTCGGGTCGTGCGCACGCGGGCCTGCGTCGCGTGCTCGTGACTGCGCCCTGCATGTGCACGCGCCCCGGCCCGGGGAGCACGTGTGAGCGTGTTCGTGCGAGTGTAGGTGGGCGGGCACACGCGGTGGTTCGGGAGCACTCCCGCACGGCGTAGCAAGTCCGTACGGTCTGCGTTCCAGTGTTAAGTTGAAGAGCTTAAGAGAGATGATCTTGTTAAGATGTTTTCGAAATACTGAACTGTTATAATAGGTACTTAGCACAACCGTACAGAAACGAAAAAGCCCATCTTAACGTCCGGCGTCCGCCAAGGATTTAACAGTCCGTCTTCCGATAAGAACAATCGAAACGAATGAGATGTGGCCAAAGATGGGATATCAGTACACTAATTCGAAGAAACTCTATTTTTTATACTGTTTTGTGTAGTGTTTATAGTGTTATAAAGACTTGTTTTCTTTCAAGAGGATATTACACAAAGTATTAACGGCCGTACGATACACTGGGTTGGATGTAACACTCAGTCATCGCCTCGGTTTATAAATTATAAAGCTCCGGTTTATCGCTTCGGTTTCTAAAGACGTCATCCTCCGCGCTTTACATTAGCTAACCTGGCAAGTGCAAAATTACCACCGCGTTTTGATGTCCCAATGCGCCTTCTCGTAGCGCTCGCGCACGAAACGTTCACGCAAAAGGCGCCTGCAAACATTCGGAATTGAGCGAGCAGCGAGCGACTGCCCGTCGAATCACGAGCAGTGTGGATGCGTTGCTTGTTGTTTGACGAGCGATGATCATTCGCTGCTCACCCTGTCCTTATCTCGTCGGCGCTTCAAAAGAAGCTAGCAGTTGCCGAGCCGTTCGGCTTCTGGGGTTGAGCGGGAAGTCGCTCGTTACTCGGCGGATGCAGAAAGGCCCCCGAACGAAATATCCAGAACAATGTAATAAAACGAAATATAACATGTTAGTCTACTTACGTCATCAGCTGTGAAAATAACTTTTGATTTTGTCAACTGTTAATATGGAGTGAAGAAGACAGGAAATCAGTTGCGGCCGGTGGGTTGCGAAATACGAGGGGGCGGCATGTATGTCCGAACTATCACATACCTTTTACCTCTACAAAATATTTCTTGAACGAGGAAAATATAGCATGTGGTGAACAACTGATTTGTACGTTTCGGGATATGGCAAAACATAGAAGTGTGCTCATGTCGATATAGATTTTATAAAAATTCCAGCAAACAAAACAGTAATTTATGGAATCAGATGAAAGGATCAGTATTCTTAACTTAGTTAATAGATAGGGACTTTGCCGAACAAAACTCGTAACAGCAGCACGGTTCCACCACCCAACTCCCAGTACCCCACTTTTCCTCAAGCGTTCTTGCCTCGCATATGCCAGCTATTATACGGACGGACTCGTATAGTCCATGATACGACCCATTCCAAAAATATCTACCTTTCACTTAATCGGGCTCTTACAACTATATTCGTCCTAAAAAAATTGCTCTCGTGGTAAGCACAAATTAAACGAGTCGATTTATTGCAAGTTTAATACTTTCTGCCTCTTTTCTCGAGGTTGTTTTTTCTCTGAGGAGGGCGCCGCTCTAGAGCTCTTAAGGAGCAGCCGCCGCTGCATGAAATGAATCTGTCTGAAAAGAAATTTCCCGCTAGCGCACGTATTTGCTAGATCCCCAATGAAACGTCGTGGTGAGGGACTTTTTGGTTTAAGTCCCGGCAGTGCTGATTTTTCACATCAATGTGGTTTCAAGAGCGGACGATGTCTGCGTGAAGAGCATTTGAACGCCACCTGCTCTATTTGATCATTTTGTGTTTTCCCCCATTCGTTCTATATGAATGACGGAGTAGGTCATTTAACAAAGGGACTCCTCGCCTCTTCTCCCCACTTTAATCGTTAGGGACATTCAATGGACTAATCCTTCATTCCCATATCCCTTTCACGGTTTCGAAACTTTTGCAACTACGTAGGTATCACACGCAAATCTGAATTTAGTTGTAAAGCCATAGAAATTGTACTTGACCTAATTGTAGCCAACGACGTCGTAATTGTAGGCAGACTCGCAAATTATAATCGTGTTATGAACAAATTGTCACAGTAGTCGGGGATTTAATAGAGGTCGGGTACATGAAACCACCACGAAGATAATTGATACTTGGTTGCATCCAGAAATCATGGGATAAAATTGTGGTTGAAATGACTGTTAATTTTGCACATTTTTTGCGTTCCACATAATAGTTAATGTGTCAGAAGGTGACAAAATTCACTGTTTTACGTTTGGATGATAAATTGAACTGGAAATTTCGATACTGAAAAAGCTATGATCATCTCGAGAGCAACTACTTGAACACTTCTAGGCTACTATCTTTATTTCTAACGAAATGATAATGACCTGAAAAAATGAACCAGTAAGCATCTCCTATATTATTTCAATAGTATAGTTAAGTTTTCACAGGCAATCACATGCAACAAATCTTTATAAATGAGGTCTCTTAAAAAATAGAATTTCAGAGAGAAGTGACGAACTGCACTTTGACTGTAAAAATATGAAGCATTTGTTGAAAAATATGCATCTAAATATTCATTCAAATACAACTTGCAATACTCGGGCAGCATTGTTTAAATCTGTATAGTTAAATAATTCGTAAACGGAGCGTTCTAAGGCGTAAAATTCTGGAATTTTGTGGCCGAAACCCTCAAAGAAACGTTACTCTCACTGTGATCTACAGGATGAGATTTTATTTTGAATATTCTATTACATTTTTGCAAGGCTGACGCTTCTTGATACACTGTTCAGAGGCGTACAGAATCTAGAAATAAATGTGAAATTAAAATAACTACTTAATATTCTATGCAACTAAATTGTTAGGGTGTACCTCGCCATTCACTAATAAACGTAAATAATATTCCATTGAGAAAGGTTATACTTGCCCGATCTTGTAGTTTGGCATGGAAAAGTTTACGTAACTTTCTCAAGAGTAAAGAGATTTTCTAATATTTTTGCGAAGGAAGGAAGATTGAATAATTACTTCAAATGTTGTTTTTAAGGTAGTGTTTAAATTATTTCAAGAACATCTGCCTACAATTCAGAATAAATTTTTATTGAACTTTTTTGCAATTGCATTGTTTTTTATTTTTATCTGATATCCTGTAAGTACATTGAAATTTACCATTATGTATTTTTAAATAAATGAACACGTTTCTTTAGCAACCTTCCTCCTAATATGAAAATGAAAGGATAGGGAAGAGTGAGTCGAGAGTTCTCGCACGGGTATATGAATATGCTTAAAATAAGGGAATATTATCAATAAAATATTAAGAAGCGATGATAGCTGTGGTTCTATTTGGCCTTTTCTAGAGCATAGTAGCTGGGTGCCACAATTTAGGTAAAAACGGTATACTCGTCTATTTAAATAAAACTGTGGAAAGTTAGACATATTAACGTCCACGGCGTTGTTAATATACCAATATTTTTATTTTCTTCTTCAACTGCACGTGGCAGCGATATAGCTCGTAGACGAGTGTGTGTGTGTGTGTGTGTGTGTGTGAGGGGGGGTACCTGCAGTCGCTGGCTCCGCCGTCTGCCGTCGTGTGCCTTCTCGGACGATGTTCGCGTGAGTCTCTCCGGGGCTCGCGTTTTGTTTGCGTGTTGTTTCTCCGGACGGATTCCGCGTCGGGATGTTTGGAGTAGGAGTTAAGCGCTCGCCTGGCTAGGACCGGGTTAGGCTCGGGGCTTGGGCGCTGCTTTGAAGGGGACAGGAAATGGGCTGTTTCAAGGGGTCAGGAGCGAGTTCATTATCCTGTAATTGTAGAGAGCTGTTCTGCGAACCCCGGAAGGTCGGAAAGTTGGCCTCGAAATGTCCAGGAAAGCCTGACGTTTTATTTACTCGGAGTAACAATTGATGTGGAAATAAATTAAACAAAGATAACTTCATCATTCCAAGGGAATAGAGTGTTGAACATTTCTTTCATGCTGCAAATTACTCGTTTATTAAGTCACGAAGATCCATTTGAGCAAAACAAAAAACAAGTCAAATTTTTTGAACATAGATTGTGTATTAAAAGCATTTTTGGATGCATCTGCATTTTACTCCCGCAAATTGTTTTGAATTTGCGCAGCTTCTTGCACTCACAACCATAGAATTGAAAATAAATATTATTTTACTCGATGTGACATAATTATGTAGTAATATTTGTAAATAACGACACGGAAAGTATAGATCTTAAGCATCAGACTATATAATTCAATATTTGTATACACGTTCTTTGGGAATAACTTTAGAAAATAATGTACTATGCAACCGCGAAACTGCATCCATCACTCTACAGATTTTCGTAAAAATTAATATTGAAGGGTTTTACCTACAGTTCTCCAATAAATTCCTTTTGGTAAATTATTTCATTCGAGGTAATTAGTTCTCCTATCAAATAATTACACAACGTCACTATCACAGAGATGAATTTCCAACCGTGTCACCGTCTGTTGTGTTTGTTATTTCATTTGAGGCGTATCACAAATTAACAAATACGTCATTGCTAGATTAGAAAGGAAACTACAGTTATATTATCTTTTCTGTTGAATAATTTACAAAGTTGAATATTTTCTACATTTTATTTTTCATTATACATACGAACTTCGAGGAGAACAAGAATAAAATCATTTATAAATCATCAATTGAAATTATACTTATGAAATAATATGTATAACTAACGTGATCACCTTTCAAGAGGTGGCTAACTGATGTCACATCAGTACCTCTGACCGGGAGTTTCTAGGTTCGAGTCCCGACACTGACAAGATTTTCGATAGCAGGTCGAATTCAGAAGCTGTCTGGAGGAGAATTCTAGAGGAAGGTAGCTCTGATGTTGTTTTGCTGCGGTTTCTCCAATCAAGACCAGGCGACTGCCGGAGCAGTAAATTAATAAACGGGCCACGGACTGCATGCAATCTTTCCTTCCTCGTTCTTTTTGTATCTGCACCCCTCACACACTTTCACTAATATTCACTACACGTCCACACATGCCAGTAGACCGGCCAGGAGATTAGAGCTTTTCCCGGTCGGAGGGGTGCCCCTCTGATGGGAGATACCTGGTTGAGGGAAACCCCGCTAGACGACGGAGGGTCGGCGTTGAATCTCGCGATCAAAAGGGGGAAGATCACCGCCAAGTCTTGAGGAAAAATAAGCACTACACTTTCGGTACTAATGACCTCGGTAGTTGAAGCGCGGGAATCACTAACAACCAACCAACCAACTTCACATTTCAATATTATAACACAAAATGTAACAAATGTTAGCAAAACCACTGTCGAGAGTTATTAATATAGAAGAATTTTCTTTTCAGTGTGATTGTATAGTACATATCTTTTCATTCCAGAAGCTTTTGAGAGAGATACCGAAAATATATTTAAAATACTTCAAATCTATTTGCATTAATTAGCATTTGTTGGTATCTTATGAATTTTCAACGCAGAAAAACTTTTTCTAAGAGGTTAGTTTATCATTTTTCAAAAACTCATCCGTTAAAATGTATTAAAAATAAAACGGCGAAGAGTTTTATGAATTTTCTTAAAATATTACTTTGAACAGTATTTCATTCTTAGAATACGACTTATATTTTATGTTACTCAATATAGTTCCAGCCCATAGACAATATTATAGCTACTTGTATGAAAGGAACATTTTTCAAACTTTTACCATTTTCAATTACTAGAAAACAAAAATGACAGTCTCCTACATCTCCACAAATTCTTTAAATTTAAATCGACAGATTGCATCTATCAGGTTAGGTCGAATGTTGTAATCATCTTAACTCTGAACTATTCATGACGGAGTAAAATTAATGTGTATCGCTCAAGTTCGCTCTTTACAAATTACTTCCGTATATAAGTCTGTACCGAGACCAATAAATCGAATGTAAAGGTTCAGTGCATGATGTTAAGTGCCCATAGCGAACGTTGTACGCGCATCAGTAGAAAAGCCCGTGGAAAGGGCAGATGAATAAATATAAAGCCGAACATGTAACATTAATGTTCGTTTGAGAAACTTCAGCAATGATAACAAAAGTATACCAATTAAAAATACCGAGACTTTGATCGACACGGAATTGTAATGAATGTAACACTTCCAACTCCAATAATATTCCTCGGATTCACTGACCCAAAAATGTTCCAATCTTTTTTTCCCGTCTCCTCCCTTTGAATTCTACCTCCCTACCAGCACCAACTCTGATTAAATACCAGCGAAGCCGCGCACCTCTTCGTGACGAGCAGCTCCGCGCCACACTCGAGAAGCCGGCGGCGCGGCGCAGCGCGACACGCGCGGGGGCGCGGGAGACCAGTGGGTGGAGGCGCAGGGAAGGCGAAGAGGGCAGTGGAGCGGGGAATGAAGCAAACCGGCAAGTAAAGCGAGAGGGAATGTGAATGAAGAGCGAGAGTAAACGTAAGAGGGAAGGAAGCGGGAAATAATAGTGTGAAATAAAACGACGCGAGGGAAAGAAAATGTAATGAATTACATAAGCAACAGAGGCGGAAAGAGTCAAGAGGGGAGAAGACAGAGCACAGAATAAGGAAAGAACAACGAGGGTTTTGCTCATTAAAAAGGTACCGGAAGAGGTGCCTCACGGCATTAATGGATGGACTGTAGTGCCTCTGATCGGAAGGTCCTAGGTTCGAAATCCGGCGATAGCAGGTTTTGGGGCGGTTCCCCGGTGGTGGGAGATACCTGGTTGGGGAAAACAGTAGGTCGGCGCCGGTTCTCGCTATCCAGCGCGCCACACCCTGAGGAAAAACACACGCACTACACTTACGAGACAAATGACTTAAGCTATTGACGCGCCCGGAATCACTAACAACAATCGATCTATCAATCAATCAATCAATCACAACGAGGAAAGCAGTAAAAGGAAAGAAGAAAAGTGGCGAGGCGTCAAAACAAAGCCATGGAACGGGCCAAAGCGAAGGGCACAGCGATGAAGTGGAGAGCACTGCGACAGCGAAGGGGGCGCGCGATGGCGAGCAGCGTATTGGCGAAGCGAGGTCGGGGCAAAGAGCGGAGCAAGGGCTCTTGGAAAAAAGGTCGCGTTCGCGCGAGCGGACGCCGAGGGTGAGCCGGGGGCAGGGGGTGGGGGTGAGAAGCACCGCGCGCCGCACTCTCGCTGACCTGAGAGCGTCTGCCTGCCCCCACCCCGACCCCTTCTCGCTTTTTGCACTCGCGCGCGCGCCGCGAGGCGGAAGTAACCAGCCGCCGCATGCACACGCGGTTATCGCGGGCGATCGGGCGATCGAGCGCGCCAACGAGCGGGTGAGCAGGCGCGCGGGCGGGCGCACACGGGCGAGAGGACGAGAGAAGAGAGCGGGGGTTTACAAAGTGGTGAGAGACTGAAGCGAGTGGGTGAGATGGCAAATGGGCGGGAGAGGAGAGCGAGGGGTGAGAGAATGATGAAACAAAGAAGCGAATGAGAGAGATGGCAAATGGATGTGCGGGCGAAAAAATGAGAGAAGAGAGCGTGGGATGATAGAGGGTGAGATGGCAAGTGGGTGAGTGGACGAGAGGAACAGAGAAGAGAGCAAGGGTTCAGATAGTGAAGAGAGAAAGAAGCGAGAGGATGAGATGGCAAATGGGCGAAGACGATGGTGATAGGATGAGAGAAGAGAACGAGGGATAAGAGAGTAGAGGGAGAAAGAAGCGCACGTGTTGGCGGATGAGAGTAAGAGAGGGAGTGGGTGGAAAGAGAGAGGTGAAAAAGGGGATGACAGAGAATGAGAGGATGATACAAAGGATGAGAGAGGGGAGCGAGTGGAAGAAAGCACAAAACAACTGGTACGTAAGAGGAAGAGAAGGGGTTGTTGGGATTAGAGATAGGGTTGAGAAGGCACTGAGTGGAGCTGAAAAGGGATGAGAAGAGAATGACAAGGCATGAGAGTGAGGTGTGAAGTGTCAATGACGCGAGAGGTTACGTTGGTTAGAGCTGCGAGAGATATTGAGGTGGTTATTGGGAGAGTGGGTTTGCAGGTGGACAAGCTGTCATATGAGAGGATAAGCGGGTGGCGTAATGTGAGCGGAGGCAGGTGGACAACGCTACATTAATTTCTAGATCCACCATAACGAAGAGGTGCGGTCTGTATAAACAAACACGTGGGTTCGACAATGAAGTAATAGTCGATAGAAAAACAGAATAGCCTTGATACGGACTCACTGAAGACGAGTAAAATTAACACAATAATGAACAGTTGCGAGAAACTTCGGAAGAACTGAATACATGAAAATCACAAAAATATTGACAATTTGTTTTAAGTTATTTTAAATTATTTTTTATTATTGCTTTTTCTTATACTATTGCATTTTGTAAAGTCTGCAAGTCAAAAGGCGAAAGTCATAGTTTATTCTGGTGCAATGTGATTGGTGATTATGGCATTTCTAGATTGCTGTGTTCTCGTATATTTTTTCTCCTTTAAATACGCTTATATTAATTTTATTATTTTCACATAGCTCTTGAAAAAACTTGATACCTTTTACAACCTCAATCCTCTTTCACAAAATCGAGAAGGCCGCATTTCTCCGGATGACTGGATTGCGTTTATCTCGTGTAAATTGTGAAGTCCATCCATCACATACTCAATCCAGCTGCTCAGTTCAGCCATACACCCATAGGCTTGCCAAACCCATCTTTTCTGTTCAATTTCCCTCCAGCTTGCCAATTCCTCGTCCAACGAGGCAATACCCTTCCAGTTTGCCAATCTCCCATGCCAATGCCGATCAGCCCTGCCAATTTCTCTCAACTCTGGCAATCTCCCGTAACAATGCCCAGCCGCCCTTCCAAATCCCCTCAGACCCCTCGATCGACCTGGTCCACCCGCATAATCTCGTCAGCTCCCTCGCCCCCAGCGCACTCTTCCGCGCTCGCGTTGAGGACGTGGCGAAAGTCATCATACAGGAGAGCGCTCGTCGCCGCCACCGCTGCGCACCGGCGCCGCTCTCGCCGCCACCCTCCCTGCGCTTCCCACACTTGGCAAGACCACCTGAACCTTCTCTACAACCATCACCACTACTACGCCATCATCAACGCCACCTCCCCATCACCACCACCAAAAGCAGAATTACCAGCATCAGAATTATAACCACCACCACCACTAATACCATACCATCGGTATCACGTCCAGAACCATCACCACTACGACACCTCCACCATTACCACCACCAAAATCATAACCATCAGCTCCCGAATCATCAGCAGCACCACTACCAGAATCAGAACCACCACCTGAACCACCACCACTAAAACCATCAGTACCACCACCTGAACCACCACCATTACTTAATCACCACTGCCACCTTCATCCACCAAAAACAGAACCAACTTCAATATAATCATTACCATCTCCATAAACATCACAACTACCAAAATCATAATCATCGTCACACGAACTACCAATACCACCACGAAAACCGTTATAACTACTAAACCATCATATCAGCTACTCCCAGAACCACAACTATCAACATTACTATCGCCATCCACCAGTACCACCTTCTCCACCATCACCAGAACCACCACAATCTAAATTCCATTATCATAACTACCACCAGCACTGAAACAGCAATCACTTACATTAAACTCTACTTAACCACCTATTACCACCAACAATCATCAAGCTCAGAACCATTACTACCACATTCATGTCACCCTTAGAACTTCCATCACCACCTCCATCGCCATCGCCATCACCGCGTCCCACCTTTCACCACCAACGACCGGATCACTATTATCGAAATCCCCTAGTTTTGCACCATCGGCACCGTCTTATCTTGAGCCGCTGGCACCACTACCAGCGCTACCGACATGGACACTATCGCTGTCATTGTCACTGTTACCTCAACCGCACCTGTGTCACCGCCAACCACAAGGCTCGCCGCTGCGTCGCTTCCAACGCCTTCACAGCCGCTGTTTCTGCCTCTGCCTCCAACCCCTTTATCGACACCCCCGCCGCCCGTGTCGGCGGCGGCGGCGTCGCCGTTTTTCTTTTCCCGCTCGACAGCCTGCGTGGCTTCGCCTCACCGCGCTTCACTCGGCGCGGGCGGCGCGGCGCCTCCGCAAACTTCGCACATCTGCGTGCGAGGGCGGGAGGCGAGGCGGGGCTACAAAGATGGGAAGGTGCGCTAGTAGGGCCACCCTGATGACAACGGGCCCCGTTTGTACGGTTTCTTTTTTCAAAATCACTTTTTTACAATTGTATTCGTGCTTATAAAAATTAAGTAGTTATAAATAAATTAATGTAATTTTAGGAAGTTTTAAAATGAATTTACGACTGGCAAATTTGAATTGTTGATTATTACAAGTTCGGGATTAAACTTTTAAAATAGAGCTGTGGTAAATAAAGCCAGAAGGAAAAATGTTTACATTAAAAACGTTTTACTATATACCTTTAGCACGAAGTAAAAATTAAATTGTTAGATTACATGTAACTAAAGACTACAATTTAAGGAAATATTTAAAAATTGTTTTTTTAGTTATTTTCAGGTCCCGTTTCAAACTCATTGATTCAGTTAGCTCAGTTAACTTAGTTGGTTCAGATTGAAACCAATTGATTCAGTTAGCACTGTGAGTTGGGGTGGGATGACATATCGTGGAGGTAAGCTAGGTGTGCTGTGGCAGTAGTAGTTGGGTGTAGAAGAGGATCTGATTGGAAAGGCGTAGTAATTAGAGAAACATGATGAGAGAAACATTTTGAAGGAACTCCAAAAGATGTCACGCTCGGGTCAAAACGAATAGGAAAACAAGAGTCTAGAGAAGAATGTATAAGAAATTTGTTAACAAACGGGAGTTAAAAGGAAAAGAATTGGTGGAAGAAAAGTGAGAGATAAGGAAAAAGAAGAAAAGAAAACTGACGAGACAAGAAGAGAAGTGGGAGAGAATAGGGAGTAGAGAGATAGGTAGGGAAGAGTGAAAGAGAAAGGGGAGAGGACAGAAAAAGCGACAGCGCTGGAGAAAAACTAAGTAACGTTGGGAAAAGGAGATTGATAACAGACGACAGGGATGATTAAGGGGGAAACTGCAACACACACGAGAAAGAAGAAAGACAGAAAAATAAAAGTGGAATCCTCATAATTCTAAATGTTGCTATGCTTTGTTCCAACTCAATCGTGTATCGCCTTTTTATGCCGATGTACATTTACCTTTCTTATCTCATTGACCCCTGAGTTTTCGAAAACAAGCTTAGGTGATAATAAGAACTTCATGTTATTTTTTGTACTTCAAAACGAGCTCGTTTCCATAGATATTTTATAATTTATATCATAATCACAAAGAATCATATTGCATAATCACTTTCATTATTTTGTCTTCTTCGATACCTTAAACTTTCACAAGTCTCCTACCGTCGTTACATCATCTCTATTTTTACTCTTTCCCCCCATAATCACCACATCCCCGCTCTCATCTTTATTTTCCTCCGCTTTCTAACCCTTCCTCCGTGCCAACGATGCCTCCCAAACTCCCTCCCCGCATTAACTATTCCTTTCCAAGCACCTCTCTGTTCCCGCCACCTTGTTTGACTACAAGACGCGCCCGGCCGCTCCCGCGCCTTTAGCGCTTTCGCCACTTTGGGCGCTCCCTCGCAGCGGGCGCTGCCGTCGGGCGCTCCCCGCCAATCACGCGGCGCCGCCGGCGAGGCCGCTATTGCCAAACCGCCAATCAGCGCGCGCCCTCGGGCCTCGCCGTGGCGGCCGTTTGCGCGGTGTGACGTGGGGCTGGGTGAGCGGGGTGCGGGGTCGGGGCGCCGACGCTTGGGGACCGCGGCAGCGCGCGCGAATTATTAAACACGCGCACCGAGTCGGCGAGTTGCCGCCGCCGCCGCCACCGCCTCGACACCGCCGCTCGTTCTCTCAGCGGTGTGGCCGCTCCCGGGCTGCCTATTTCGCCACGAGCCGCGCCGCCACCTCGCCTGGAGAACAGCCTTCGCCACTTCGTGGTCTGGCACTCCCCCTTTCGACTTGCTTCGTCACTTTTCAGGCCTCACTTTCCATCTCTTCTAGTCGCTTTTTGCTTCACCTTCTTTATTCACCTTCCTTCTTGTGGTGTGGCAGCTACCACACCTGTACTAGAACCAACTTCGCCTCACCGTGGTCTAGCTCACGACGATTCGACTGGCATGGTTCCTCTCTTCCGGTCTAATCGATTTCGCATTTCATTTTCATGCCCCCCACTCGCTCTCTTCCTCGCTCACTCTTTCTTTCTTGCTCTATAACTATTTCTTTCTTTTACTTTCTCTCTCTCTCTCTCTCTCTCTCTCTCTCTCTCTCTCTCTCCTCTTTCATAGTTATTTTTTATATTGCTCAACCACGTGTCAATGTATCATGTTGTCTCAGCGGTGGGGCAACATTACACTTTTAGAACTACCAATTTCGTCACACACCGCACATCAATGAGATCATATCCCCTTCGTCCCGACAGACTCGGTTTTGATTCACTTCGTCAGGGTAGTTTCCCAATGTTCCTTTGCGCTCGGCCTCATTCCCTTGCATTATTTCTGTCGAGAACTCCCCTGAATGCCCAATGTTAACTCTTGCTCTCTGTTCCGACTAGTTCCATCTCATCTTCAATTCATTCTCAGTTGGTGCCACTTCGTCCCTCTTCGTCCTGCGTTTTTTAACAGAGGGGCTGTAACGTGTCGAAGTATCTTTTGTGATTACCTACACAGGTATTCACATACCCTTGAATTTTCTAGTTGTTCTGAAATTTGGATGTTATTTAAAGTTCTCACAACTCTTCATGCTGCTTCATTTCGCTAAGTCTTAAATTTTGATGTCTCTTTTTTTGCGTATATTTCAACAATTCTCAACCCGTGTCATCTTCACTAATGTCCATGTGTAATATTGTTCCTCTTTGAATTCTCTTCGAGTTTTCAACCATGGTAACTAGATCTTATCTGAACCACATATGACGACATATTTACCACGCTATAGTTCTGAGGTCACGTAATCCCTTAATCCTATGCTCCAAAACGTGTCTTCACTCTGAACCCCAATGTTTATTTCCTGGCCTATTTGCAACGAATTGTACACGTACAAATTGTACGTAAGTCACATTTCTCTTTAACTAGTTATTATTAGATCTCTTCGGGTCTTCCCAACAGTGCTCGCCGATGGCTTAGCATGTAAGGATGAGTATGTCGTGTTTTCTGGCGTGTCAACCACTCTGGTCAGACATCCCGTGAATATAGTGCATGTTGTTGGGTGTGGGGTGGCAGTGTACCACCTACGTGAGAACCTGCGCAGACCTACTCGTTACCTTGCGGGGTTTTCCCCGCCAGGCGTTGCTCCCAGCGAGACACAGTGCCAGCAAGGTTTAGTTTTAAGCTCCCGAATAATGTCCCGAAATGTAATACTTATCGTTATTGTCTTATACAAGTACCCATCTTGTACATTCATTCACTTGTATTAATACGTTTTGTAGTAAATAAAATTCACATTATTCGCGTAAATTACATAACACGCTTAATAACCGCACGCAATCTATAATCCTGTATTCCGTCTCAAATCATTATATTGAGTTCTGTTATCCAGATTCTTATCTCAATGCCCCCCCTCCAAAGATCCACTTATGCTCACTCTGCGTCTGTCCTTCCCATAGTGCACAGCTCTATCCAAACAACCTCCAACCCGTCCACTGGTGTGGGCTGCGCCAAGCAGTCAGTCCGGGGCCCGCCCCGCGCGGCGCGGCGTGGCGTGGCGCGTTTGCCTTCCCAGAGCGCGCGCGCGAGCACACAAGCCGCCCTCCGTATTCGTCGTGATGTGTCTCGTTTCTGCCTCCACGCGGGGACCCGTCCTCCACAATTTCGCAAAGGGTCTTAACCCATCCGTATTCGCTGATCCTCTTGTCATATCGCTGAGTCCCACTCCCCGTGTTGCCTGCGCTCAGGCCCAACCCCAGCGCGCCGCGCCGCGCCGTGGCTTTGCTTACAGCAGGTCCGTTGTCCCAGCGAGGCAGTGTATATTCTCTCTCTTCCTCTCTGTCTCTCGCGTATAGAGAGCACTGTGGTACGACTGGCTTTTGCGGATGAGCCTGTATAGGCGGGGGTCAGCTTAGTTCAATGCGTACGACACAGCCCATGTTATTACTTATTTACAATGCAAAGGCAAAAGGATACGAGGCCTGATATGCCGTTCTCCAGCATGGAAAGAAAAACCTTAAAAAGATGTTTCTGTTACATTGTGATCTCGTTAGTATTCGTAATAGTCCTAGTTTCGTTAACGAAGCGTTGCTAAAAATTGGTGTTATTAGATACAGTGAAAAGTGAGAAAATACGCAGGAGATGTAAGATATAAGATAGTTTGAGAAGTTATTTGAACAGTGAAAGTGAAGGATGAAGGATGAAGGTGAACAGTGAAGTAAGGTGAAGGACTTCGGATCAGAGACAAAAAAGAAAAAATCCCACATCCGCGTGTGGGCTGACGTTAAACAGACCACGTTAAATAATAGGATGGGATTATGACTCCAAACATATGTACTGGAAATTATTCGTTTTTAAAAGTTCATTTGCTTCTAAGCACTATTAAAAAATTCAGGTATGGTTGAAATATATTCACCAACATTGTTGCATTGAACTGAATAGTAATTATTCTTACCTAGGTTTCAAATTGCTTATACATCCCAGTCTTATAACGTAGCAATAAATTCAACATGATTCATAGAAAGACACGAAAACCTTTCCTATCACTATTTTGCCGTCCTTTTTAAACCAGTTTTAGTGTGTTATTTCTAAATAACACGAAGTGGCGATGCTGACTTATTTACTGCGGATTCAGTAAATTCCCTCGCGCCACCCGCACATCACAGAATCACATCTCTACCACAGAATTATAACAGGTTCCCTCTGCATCAAAAATTCGGAAAATTCTTCGAGTTCGACACAATTAGATCACTGCGTTTACATCTTGAAAATTAAAGTGTGCAGCAAACCCAGATGTACCAGTAGGAAGATATATAATAATAATAATAATAATAATAATAATAATAATAATAATAATAATAAGGGCAGAATGTACGGGTAGAATGGACGGGCAAGCGGTGAGGATGCGCTGCGAGCACGGACAGCAAGTATGGGCAGTGAGGACGGACGGCGAAGTGGGGCTGTGCGCACGGGCTACGCGGACGGGCGACAAAGACTGGTGGGGATAATGGGCTGGAAGGGCTGACGAGAGGGTGGGCAAGGAAATCGGGTGGGGAGGGCGGATGGTGAGGCCAGGCGGAGAGGACTAACGAGGTCGACGGACGGGAAGGACGGACAGGGCCGACGGACGGGGCCAACGGACGGGGCTGACGGATGGGGCCGACGGACAGGGCCGACGGACGGGGCCAACGGACGGGGCTGACGGACGGGGCCGACGGACGGGGCCGACGGACGAGGAGGACAGGAAGAGAAGTCGATGTAAAATGCCAATTCAAGAAAGATTTCTTGTAATGGAAAATGTTCATACTTTTTGTATACAAACGTGTAATAAAAAGGTTACTTAAAAGCTGTCATCATCTTAATTTACTTCCTATTTAAGAGATTACAACGCCTATTTTTGTCTTTTAGGTCACATAATTGAGTAATTTTAAAACCTAAAGCTCCGACGTCTATTAATGACCCGTTCGCTTGTCCGTCCGCTGCTCATTTAAGCTTTTTAAATATCATCGTCGCTTACATGCTACATATCTCACCCTAACACACACAAACACAAACGATACGAATAGTTTTCTCCTGGAGATCATTATTTATAACATGCCACCTACTTCTGTGCATTTTTCATTGGTAAAAAGACCAAATCGACCCGCCCTCTCAAAAGCTTAACCTGAAAGATATTAGTTCCCAAACACACAATTGAGCAGCATTCTCCGCTGCGGCCATTAGGCCATAATGTCTAACAATCCGGCATTCGTCCCGCCCCGCAGACACACCGCCACTTTCACCCGCGCGTGCCTGGTCCCCGCGCCAGACGCTCGGGTCACTGCGGCCGGTCCCGTCGGCCGCCGCGCGGCGCTGTCATCGCGCCGCGATACCTGCGGTCGCCCCGCAGGTGCTGAGATCTGCATACGCTGCGTCGCTTGGAGCGGCAACGCGACGCTCATGCAAATGGCTATGCACGGCTCGTCCGTGCGCGAATGGCTTCGCGAGAACTATGGACGTGCGGGCAACTACTACACAGTACAGCGTTATAATAGACATTTACGAAATAAAATGTTACGTCACGAATATCGAGCGCTTTATCCACTACGCAGAAATCGCCATGAATTATAATACACGATCAAATTTGCCTATTCATCCTTCGAAAGGTAGAACTCTGGTTTTGATACATAATAGGAGGCCATGGATTAGCTTTAATGTTGCATCACAAAACTGATTATTGTTGTTGGCAATGGACCACTTCTGTTCTAATAACACTTACCTCCAAAAATGATCTCAATTCCATGAAATATGATTTCAGATAACCAAGGTGAATATCATTAATTTAGAACATTGATTTTATTCCTATTTAATATGGATTTGCTACTTGAAATATTTGACATTGAATATTTATATTAATCTGTGCGTTTTGGGGTGTGTGTGTTCATATTGGTGTGCTACTATATCTCTTTTATATACATATAACTTTCTTATCAACTATTAGTTTTATGGCGCGAACTGCGTTAGTTAGAATTGTTAACTTTTACTACATCTATCCGCATTTATATGGGAGAGACGAAAAATTTGAAACTGCAAAAACCAAACAGATGATGTTTAGAACCGAAATCAAAACTTTGCAAAAAATATAAGGCACCACAAGGGTAAACAGTCTAAGATATGAAATGTTTACAAAAAGGCAACAGAAGACAATTTTGAATTGGAAAAGCAGGAAAAGCGAACACGTATTTCCTGTTTAAGAGGAGAGAATCTAAAAAATAGCAAGGGAGAAAAGTACCAAAGAAAAACGGATTCCTGAGATATCTTTGTGGAGGCAAAGATGTAATAGCGTGCAAGACTATAAAAGAAGATGAAGAAAATGAAGAAGACAATAGTTCGTAGAAGAAGGAGAAGAATGACACGTTAATGGGATTCTTCGTAGAACATTTATTTAAACTGTAATATTGTAATAAAACAAAACAAACAAAGTAAATATAATGAGAGGTTTTCGGGTAATTGAAAATTAGTCATTTTTTAACTTGAAAAAGGCTCACATTGTTTTATCTTTATCAAAAGAAAAAATTGCATTGTTGGTTTTGAAGGTAGAGATCGAAGTTTTTTACATTTATTTTCTAACTGCACAATCGTACAAATTTTCAAGGATTTTAATTTTGTCCAAAGTAATTTCATAGGCAAGATGACAGCGTTCAATCTGTAGTTAAATTAAATTAACCGTAATTTAAAAGAAGTCACGGAAGTTAAGCAACTTGAGATACCGCGAGTCCCTAGTTGGCTGACCGTGTGAGAAGTCCCGAATACTATCGGCTCTGGCCACTAGAGATAAAAGGAAATGACACAGACTGGATTTACTCCTCAAAAAACCTCTCAAAAAGAATTACTCCACGTTCAACGACAAAAGGTCTTGAAATGCTGTTACGCAAGTAGCAGAATTATAACGTCTCAGACATTACAGAATGCTCCGATTCCCTTCAGAAGATAAATAAGTCTGATAGGCCTACTAAATAGCCTCTACTTCCTCAAAATTCATCAACATACAATTACGTTATTTATAAATTACTATTTCTTGAACTTAACGGAATTTTGTACTTTTAAAACTAGTAATATTTTAAGGGAATGGTCAAAGATATAAATGTTCAGAAAACGAAGAAACGTGCACAAACAGAAAATTATTCTGTTTCAAACCGCTCTATCTAGTACTTGTGGTCGCTGTATATTCGACTTCCACCAACGCTGCGTTGCAATTCGTGAGAAAGGACCAGATATGCAACTCCTCATATGTCTTTGCCGGCTACTGTACTCAAAGAATTTCCTAGTACTCGGGTACAATATGTAACTAGTCTATCTGCAGCCGGAAAGCTTGCAGTACCCCACTAGTCATACACAAGGGCAAATACTGCGCTTACATTCTCAAACGTTCCTACCTAACGTGAACTTATTTAGTATCCGTAGATTATTTACTTTTGTCAGGGAAGGGAGAATGGAATAGATTCTTCCACGCCTTTGGTTAAAGAAAATGTGATATACTCCCGTGAATTCCAAATGTTTGTTTTAACATTTCAATTTCAAAAGAGATTATTGAAACTCTATGAAAGTTCGAAATGCAACGTTCTGGCGTCACAGAGGAAGAATACACTCTTGTTCTACTCAGTTTCGCTCTACGCCGTACGAGCGCTTCCAGGAAAAGCGTATCTAACCACGTGTGGGTTCTGCTGCAGCGGAGGGCTTTAATTCTCCTGACACGTCGAAGCTCTACGAAGCGTCTGGAGTTTGGTTAATACAACAACCTCTAATGGGATTTCCCACACTGAGAAACGTTTCCTTTGTTAGCTGTTACTGGGTAAGATAATACTTGTGTAAACCCGATACTCAACAGCATTTTTAAATAACTTACTGTTAGTTCATAAAAAAATCTGTTATTTGCACACTGACAATATTTTTGGACCGACTGGCCCGGGAGAGGTGCCCGGGCATCAACTGGTGTCACTACAGTGCCTCTGATCGGTAGGCTCTGGTGTTCGAGTTCCGACGGTGGCACGACTTTCGACACTAGCTGGGTGGAGTTATGCGGCTGTCTGAAGGAGAATTCTAGCTTTTCGTGGTTTCTCCAATCAACATCATGCGAATGCTGGAGCAGTACCCTAACCGCGCACGAGCTTTCCTTCCCATTCCTTGTCTTAATCTCATCCTTCACATTTACTCTTACCCGCACTACACTACTACACATGTCGGGAGACAGCTTGCCCCGGCTGAGGTGGTGTCCCTCTGGTGAAAGATACCTAGTTGGAGAAAAACCCCGCTAGCCGACAGTGAGTCGGCGCCGGTTCTCGCCATCAGCGGTGCGAGAATACTACACCTCCCGACAAAAACATGCACTACACTTACGGTGCAAATGACCTTTAGTAGTTGCGCTCTCGCCACTCCGCGATTGTGACGTAACAATCGCGTGAGCTGTATTTCTAGAGGGCGCTGGCGCAACAGACCTAAAGAAATAAAGAGAAATTGGTGGAAATACGTGACGTATCGAAACGTTTCCTTCTCTTAGTGCTATCTTGAATCCATAATTTGCTTGTTGTAATGAATTATAAACGTGCTTACGGTGATAGCTTGTCATCGAAAAGTGGGCTAAACCTTCCCCGCGAGAATAGAAAGAGATGCCAATACATTAAACTTATTGTTAAAGAACTAAAATTGTGGGACAATTCGCATTGAGAAAGTAATATTTGGCATTAACATTGGTGGTGTAGGACAGGTTCATAAATATCTAAACTAGACAATTTTCAAAATTTCAGAAGTTTTAATCAAAATTTTAACTATACCACTTTTATAAGTGCTCTTTCTTCTATTCGACAAAAAGGTGCTAGCAATTACAAGAACATTGCGTATGTACGTCACTATAGTATAGAGAGCAAAAGTAGAAAATATGTTAAGAAAGATGAATGGCAGATAATATGACAAATCTGAAGACAACTTAACATGAAAATTGGCAAAATTACATGAAATATATATTTTCTATTTTAGTTCTTTTTTGTAATACTCGTGTACTAAAATTAGTAAAAATTAACTTCATGAGTCATCAAATGAGAAACACATTAAAAAACACATTAAAAATAAACACATAATAAAACGTGACTAAACGAGTTTAAGATAACATTGATAACAAGGTCACGTAAAAGTAAAATCATGTACGAATTAAAATTAGAATTTAAAAAAATTTTAAATGGACACTGAAGACGAAAAGTACAAAAGACAAAGAAAAGCGTGAAAAGGGAAAACAAATACGATTGACATGAAAGAAAGCTGGAGGAAAATAAACGACGTCTACAGCGCAGAGAGCTGTGGGCAAAGAGAGACATTACGAAGAAGCCATAACTACGAGACTTTAAGCATGTGGGTAGACGGACTTCTGAAGGGGAGGAAAGACAAAACTGCGTTAAAACGAGATGAAACACAAGACTTACTGGGCTTTTCCAATTCTCTGGTGCACCGCAATAAAATCGTTGTTGACAGTTCCTTAAAAGTAGGTCATGTGACTCCCAATCCAAAGTGATGAACGTATGTAAAATATTCTAGGAGCAAAGGGAAACATGAACACTGAATAAAATTCTAAATATAAATAGCACGAAAGGGAGGGAAATGTTAGGAAAATATCTGAGCAAATGACACGCTGTGGAGAGAGAGGAATTAGAAAGATGGAGAAAGGGAGGAAAGCACTGTGACGAAAGGGAGTCAAACGGAATATCTAGCTCTGACTGCAGATAATAGTCGCAGAATCTCCCTAGATCTCTTCCTCAGTGGTCGTCTTCTTGACTGGGCGCTCTCTCCGCCACTCACAGAGCGAAGAGACTTTTTCCTTCAGCGAGTCGACGGGGCGCCATCTCGATCTGGTGGGCCGCGTCCCAGGGGACTCCCCTGGGCGCAGGGTAAACAAGCGAGCATCAAAGAGCGGCGACACACTCGCG
>BOPP01000113.1:3235612-3287613 GCA_017312745.1 Gryllus bimaculatus
TGTAGAGCCGCGGCTAGGTTTTGTGAGCGGCCGGTGTGACGCGGGCCGGAGTTGAGCGGCGGGCGGTGAGCGGCCGTGACGACGGTGAAAGCTCTGTGAGCGAAGGGGTTGAGCGGGCGGGTGAGCGGGCGGGTGAGCGGCGCGGCTCGTGACGCGGCGGTCGGTGAGCGGTTGCGGGTGAGCGGCGGCGTGAGCTGGCGGGTGAGCGGGGTGAGCGGGCGGTTCGTGAGCCGCGCGGTGAGCGCGGGGGTGAGCGCGGCGGCGTAGCGAGGTTGACCGATGTGGTGACGCGACGGGGGTGAAGTGAGGGAGAGCGGGTGTTGTCTGCAGCGGAGACGGGGCGGGGTGAGCGGGCGGGTGAGTAGCCGGGCTGGCGGGTGGTTCGTGCGGGCGAATGCGACGCAGTGGAGGGATTGAACAGAGCCGTGGAACGCGAGCGTCGACAGCGGGAGACGGGCATCGCGCGAGAGGGATAGTGGGTGGGAAGAGGGGCTGGACAACGCGCGTAAGGTAGCGAGAATATGAAATGCGGGGAGGTACGCACGTCCCAGAAAGGGGAGCACGACAAAATGGATGGTCTTGTTAGGGCAGTTTTTTTGCCATTTTATTAAAAACACTTTTTCTTTTAAGGGGCGGAAGGAGACATCCGTCACCGGTCGCCCCCTTGAAGTCAAAGGGGATGAATGATCTGTCGAATATTCGATCCTATGGATGACACTAAGCGAATGATGAGGAAGGGGGAACCCGCTTTGTACTTTGTGCTTTATTAAGTAAACGCCCTTCATTGCACCACAAATGTGTTGATAGAGGTCAGTGAAATAAGCGGCGTGTTTAACAATTTCGGCTAAATGATTCAGGGTGATACGGTTAAGGTAAGAATTAAGAATTTATACGATTGACTCCTAAAAATAGATTTTGTCATTCGGCAATACTTACAAATACAAATCACATAAACTGAATAATGAAATTATGAAATTCATGTAATTACTGTTCCTGAAATTATTTACCCTGTATATCTAATGTCAGTATTTGCACTTAGTAATGTCAATTATTTTAAAATGGCTAAGTTGAAAAGGTAACCATTGGTTACAGTAATTCTGAAATAAAATTTGTTAATTATATTTTTGACACAAAAACAAGTAGAATTTGAAGTTTTACCAGTACGAGTGTCTTATTGTGAGCGTCATTGCTCAAATGATTATAGTATATGTGAGAAGAAAGTACTGGAGTAAACTGATGCTCATGTGGCCCTACAATAAAGCAATAACTCGATCACGCAACAGATCTCTAATGAAGCAATAGCAGCCCAATGAGTCAAAGCAGTTAAAACTATGACGCAGAAGAAGTTTCGAAAGCGGGTTCTGCTCTGCAGGAACCCGCACGTGAACGGAAGACTTCGGAAGTTGTGATGGGGAGATTGAGAGAGCGTTTTAAGAACAGGGAAATGGGCCAGGGGTCGTAGGATAAAGTGGTTAGAGTGAAGAGATTGCGGTGAGAAATTCCAACGTTCGGGAGCAGGATGGCAGGGCGGGCGACACGGGAAGAAAGACGGGTGAGGATGGCGCGGCGAGTGTGCGGGCGACGACGGCGCTAAAAAGAGGCGACAAAAAGGCGGGAACGCGATCTCCGAAGTCGACAAGGACGCTCCCGATCTGCACCTGCGCTCTCGGTCGCCCACGCTCGCCCCAGCCACCTCCGCCGTGTCTCTACTTCATCATCGCCGGCGCCGGCGCCGTCGCCTTCTCCACCGCCGTTTTGGCTCCCTCTCTGCGAACTCAGCCGCTTTCTCCGTCACTTTCGGAACAACTATCCAATTGTATTATTATTTATTGAGTGATTACTTGTGATTACAGGCACGTCAACTGCTGTAATATGTCCCGTAAGTATAGTGCATGATTTTCCTCGGGAGGTAGCGGTGATCTAGCCCCGCTAGGTGACGAGATCCGGCGCAAACCTACCGTCAGCTAGCGGGAATTCCCACAACCAGGTATCTCCCACTAGCGTTCACCGACCAGCCAGGACAGTTTCCCAGCATGTGTGGTAATGTAGTACATATTAGTGCAAGTGTGTAAGAGGTGAGGATAAGACGAGAAAAGGGATGGAAAAGTCTCGTTCGGTTCGTGGCTCGTTTGTTAGGGTGATACCTAACTATACAGCTAGTGTCGAAAATCCTGCCACCGTCCGGACTGTAATCCTAGGTCCTCCCGATCAGAGGCACTGCCCTTAGCCACCTATTCCGGTTCCAATTAAATATTTCCACCTTCATTACAATCAGTATTTTCTCTGCCATCTGCACCATATACATCAACTGCATTGTTAATCATGTGACACGACCACCGTTATTTCTATGGTCATTTCAACCACCATTTCCACCGTTATCTCACCTGAATTTTTCATCACCACCACGGGCATCTTCAGCATTTTTACCGCCGTCAACTACGCCGCCGCCTCATGGTAAATACCCAGCTAACTGCACTAGTCCATCATCACTGTAACCGCCACCACCACACTGCTTGTCCCTACTTCCTATATAGCCTTAGCTTCCCTTCTGTCACACTTTCCGACTATCTTCCACTCTAGTTCCTTTGTCGCTAAGAACTATCTCTGGCAGCTCCTTCGCCATTACTGCTGTTGTTACCACTACTACGATTGATCTTTTCATTGTATTCTGATGTTCCTTGGCAACTACGAAAAACCCTCTCGATGTACCCGTTGCTATCATTGAGAACTTCTCCCTCGTCACATTCTCTAGAGTGGTTTTCCGCTTGTCCTAAGCCATCCTAAGCTAATGTCCGAAAGCCACCAGCTCCAACGCCAAAATTGTTGCGGTTGCTATAGTCGCCACCTTTTCAGTCCCTCCCTCTTTCACCTCGTTTCTTCGGAGTAACTCTCCCTCCCACTCCCCATTATCGCTGGCGTTTCACTACGGTCTCCATTCAGTTCCTCCGTCCGTTTCCATTCAGAATTACCATGCTGTGTCTTCGCCAGCTCCATCATCACCACCGTCCCCGCCTCTACCACCGCGTCCCCTCCACACGGCGCCCGCAGCCGCCAGCCTCACCCGCGTCGTCGGCGGGCGCCGCACAAACAACCGCGGAAAAGTTTTGACAACGAAATATACACTCAGCGGGAGAAGGCGGCGGGCGGCCGCGGCTCTGTCAACAGGCCGACTCTCAATAATTTCAGGGCACCAGGTCCAGTGAGCAACAGCTAGCGGCGCGCCGCGGCAGGACGGGTGAGCGAGCTGGCGTGCGTGGCAATACATGGGGCGGGCGGGTGAGGCGTGGCGATGAAACGGGGGGAGGGGCGGAGCGTGGGAGATGCGGGGTGTGCTGTGGCGGAGGAAAGGCATAGCCTTTGGGTCGTGGATACTGAGGCACTGCGGAAGGTGAAATAGTGGCCCGGGGTGGATGACTTGAGGGTCGAGACCGTTAGTGGTGCTTGGCGGTTGCGGGGGGGGTGAACAAATAGTGCATGACGTGGTTGGGCGTGCAAGGCTGCGTGGGCCAATAGGTGTTTTTGAAGGCCAGACGCGTGGGAGCTGGAAGGATGCGGAGTTTGCATGTGCGGGGAATAGATACACCGTAATGTCCTTTGCATTCGAAAGGGGTACGAATGAGGGGGAGTGGGGGGAACTGACATGCCATTTGAGGCCTAGTGGTGCTTTGGCTGTGTTCTTGAGGATGTGTGAAGATTGGTGTGTGGTGGGTGTGGGCGTGGAGCGATGTTGAGATTTACTGGGCCCCAGGTGGCGCGTAGTGGCTGAGCGTGGCCGTGGCGCTGGAAGAGGTCGACCGTGTAAAGCGATTATGCGGGAGGTGACTAGGCGTGGCGTGGCGTGGAGTGGCCTTAGAATGGAGGGTCCAGAATACAAGCGGGGAAGGGGCAGGGGAGTGGTAGAAGAGCGTGGGGAGAGGAGGAGGCGGGGCGTAGCCCGGCGCACGTGGGCGATGACATAGGTTCCGGCTTGGCAGGGTGGTTTAGAAGGCGTGACGGGGTTTCACTCGGCCGTTGGAGAATTAGCACACTGGCCGCGCACCTTACTGAGTAGCTCACCCGTTGCTTTCACTGTCGCAGGCACCAGCGTTTAGTAACAAATGCACTCTGCGACGTTGCCAATTATGCGTGCAATCAATCATCCTAGAAGACACTCTCGGTAACTCCTGTCATCCCCCTAAAATGGCGCCCTAAGTCTGACAAGCTGCTTCTCTTGCTCGATATCCTATTTTGTTTCCTTACTCCAGTCGGCTATTTTTCACAGCATCCCTCGTCTGTTCCTTGTTATAATACTATAAACTTTCCGTAGACTTTACTTGGATAAGTTATCAGAACAAATCGACTCATGAGCAACAGTGTTGCTACGCGGATGTTTCACTAGGTTTAACAGATGTAACGATCTCTACTTGGTTGCATGCCACAGTGTCTAAAGATCAAGCTTCTCGTTTCTTTTTGTCTAAGCTGTTCTGAAGCAGCCTTTTGTACATTACCCTGATAATCATACGACCTTTTTCTTCTCCACACCGTTACTGAGTCTAAAAGAAGCCACTGCTTTCTCTATATAATTGTAGTTAATAAAGGTGATCACGTTGTCTTGCAATTGTCTATTACTGTGGTGTTTGAAGGGAATACCTTTGTTCCTTTTCCCCTTTCCCCCTCCGATTATATCAAATCTCTCTGCATCCAATCTCCCGAAAACTCTCCCCAGTCATCTCCGGATATCTCTAACTCATGACTCATTCCAAACCTCACAAAAACGCCAATCACCAACCTTTCAGCCCGCTCCTTGGCGTCCAGCTCGCCCTTCCACCCATTCCTAAACCGATCACCCTCACCTGAGTCAGAGAATGGCAAACGATGCGAGACTTCTCGACCGCCAGTTTGCTCGCTCGCACCACGGAGGTCGATATCACCAAGAAGCAGTCACCACCTCCGACCTCGCTCCCCGACCCGCTAACGCTGCTATTCCCCGTTTCGCCCCCGCCCCTTTCCCGCTATCGCCACCGTTACCTCCCCCGCTACTTCCCCGCTACTGGTACACTAGGCCCAGATACGCCCCTACCTCCCCATCTACCACCCCCACTACCGCTCTCTCTACGACCCCCTGCTACACCACCCCGCTACCATCCCCGCTTCCGCCGCCACTACCACCCCCCCTACAAACCATCTATCGCTCCCGCTACCGCCTCTCGCTAACCCCGCTACCACACCGTTATACCAACCGCGCTACGCACCCAGCTTCACCCCCTACTACCACCCGCTACCACCCCGCTACCACACCGATACCACCCGCGCTACACCCCAGCTAACCCCCACTCACCCGTACCACCCCGCCTACCACACCGATACCACCCGCGCTACCACCCAGCTATCTACCCCCACTACCACCCGCTAAACCCCGCTACCACCCCATTACCCCCCCCATACCACCCCGCACACTCCGTAGTCACCGGCAAACGCCACCTCCACTTCTAACGCCACCCGCGGCTTCCGCCCCCACCCTCCCACGCCGCAGAGGTAAAAAATTGATCCTCTTGCTAACCGCGAAGTTGACGAACGAAGATTTATTGCCGCGGCGCGTGCTTAACGCGCGCCGTGCACGCGCCGGGGCGGCGGGCGGGCGGGACGCGAGCGCGTTCTTGGGGGAGATGAGGCGCGAGGGGTGTGAGTCGTTAGGGGTAAACGATCGTGTGGGCGTACGCAAGAGGGCGCTGGAGAGCGGTGGCAAGGACGGTTTCGTGCCCGCCGAGCGATCTACGAGGTCGGCTCAGGAGAGGGAGACTGCGTCAAACCACACGGCAACAGTGGGCAGAGTTTGGAGATTGCAAAGGAGGCGGAAGGGAAAACCAGGGGGGAGGAGGAGGGAACGGAGGTGCCAGCGTTGGCAAAGTCGTCGACACGTGTGTTCGTGCTTTTCGAGCAACACGCATTCTTATACGAAACACAACGCTGCTTCGCAGGTGGTGTTTTTAAACCGCTTTTTAGTATAAATTTCAAAAAACTAATTATCCCTATTATTTAAGGTCGGTTATGTTATTACTATAGATCACAGAAGAAATGTTAAACATACATATCGCTTTGTAAACGCCATGTTCAACGTTTCGATGAGAGTTTGTTGTCATCTTCGGGTACAGATATGTCCAAATTTACACAATTACAAAATCATTAGTTATACATCATTAGTTTTTGAATGCATTTAGTCTTATATCTTGTGATAAACTATATAGTAAATTGTTATAATTGATTATATACGTGATGATTAATTTGAGGCGGAGAAATCTTTTGGTGCTTTAGTATCAGCTATAAATTAGGAACTACTCACAACCGCACCCACGGTTGTTGGACGAAATGTTACGAACAATGCTGTTGATTAGAACTGTAAACCTGGAAACAAAAAAGTGCTTCCTTCGGGGGTATAACAGATGGGTCAGTAAATTTATTAGTTGGATCCGCACGAGTTAACTAAGCCTACGAAGGTAATACGAAGGTAACAGAGTTTTAACTGAGAAACTGCGCGTTTCCGAATGCTTGTTCCTTTGCACAAACATTGGTCGAAGCAGTTCGTTCAAAGTTCGAAGCAAACATAAAGTGGAATTCTCAATCGTATTGCAAAAGGTCTATATTTCATCTGAAGACTGCTTTTTGTAATTACGAGAGTGAAAAATAGAGTTTCTGACATAGGAATAACGGAGGTTGACGTTAGTAACAGGTCAAGTATTTCTGTTTGCTCTCAGTTCCCAGAAGAAAATGAAATGTTGAACAATTTTTTAGTGAGCAAACGTGAAATCAAAGAATGAATTTAAATGACACATTCAATTTACGGAGATTCACAATATTTATTAATTTGCATGTGCTGCTTTATATAAGACTCGTATTAATGACACAATAATCTTCTAAAATTCGTTGAAATAATCTGCAGAAGTCAGGTTTTTTGTCACAAAAACATTTTGAAATTCAGCACATGTTTTAGATTTTTTTGTAAATTTGATAACGCACCAGTAGATATACTTAACCACTTATTTAAAACTGAAAGAAATTATCAGAAGTAATAAATGTTCAATATTTTGAATATTCTATTTATTCAAAACTTTCTCAGTACTTTTTAAAATCCATTCATCATATTATCGTTCCCATACTCTATAACAATATTAAACTTTATAAAACAATTGATACTGTCATTTTAATAGCATAAATTTGTTAAACAAAATTAACTTTAAAAAACGAATAAGTTAAAAATATCCAACTTTGTACCATTTTTTTTCTCTCCCAACGAATATCCCACCATTTTGAGCGTAAAATCTCCAATTTGGCAAGCCAGGCCTGAAATCCCTCTGGTCCGCAGGAAGTGTTCCAAGAAACCACAGGAGAGCACTTCGTCGAACACATGGAGGCGATACAGAGACGGCTGCTGCGGGGCGGGGTGGCCGGGGAGCCGCTCGTCCTCATGCGAGGCGAGCGCCGGCGCGCAGGGGTGGGGGTGGCCGCAGCGCGGGGCCACCGGTGCGTGTACAGGTAACGAGGCAGCGCTGCCGCCTCCGCCCCCACCCTCGCCCTCACCCCCGCGCCCGACGAGATCCCCCATCGCCATTAGAGCTGTCAGTGCAGCCACGTCGCCACTGCTCGAGGCAGCATCATCGCCCCCGACTAGGCCCTTGTCACCGCTGCCTGCATGCACTTCTTGTCGCTGCCGTCATTAATGGACTGCTTCCATTGGCGCTTCACATTCGCCATTACTAACGGTCAAACCCGTCGGCAAAGCATAACCATCCAATGACAACAAACATCACCCACTCTACTCACGCACCGATTTCACTCAACAGAGATTTCATACACACTACAACCATCATTCACCTCTACCGACTTCGTCCAGCAGTGACGACCACAGTCTTCATCTACCATCGTCCACCACTACCGATTTCATCACCACTACCACAGACTTGACTCACTAGCGTCGCACTGGCTCCATCTCGCACAACCCACACCAATCGTCAGCAACGACCACATCACTTCCATCTTTCACTACCACTACAATCGAACTATTAAAAAGATCTTCCCACATTCCCAACCACGGACTTTACTCTACAACCAACTCCAGTCAACAACACTACAACCATCACCACCACCATTCCAATCACCAACATCTCATTTTATAATCACTAACACCACCAATGTCATCTCCGATAACCCCATCCGACCAATACCCGCTGCCCGTCGGCGGCTATTAACCCACTCATCGGCCGCCGCCCAGCCGGTCCGCCCCAGCCCGCCTGCGCCCTGCGAAACGCTCTCGCGTACGCCGCAGCCGCGCCCGCGCGGCCATTCCGCCCCACGCCACGCCCGCACGGCCGTCCAGTCATCAGGCGGGGCCCGGCGGGCACCTCCGTCCACTCTGACGCGAACCGACGCGGACCGCGCGTAAATCTGTGCGTCCGTTCCCCCGCCGGCCCGCGCTTCCGCCGCCACCCGGCCACGCGCCACACCACGCTCTACCGCGAGCGCAAGAGCAGAGGCTCGGAGAATCGGAGCGAGATGCGCGAGAGAGTCGTCGGCGGAGAGAGAGCGGGCGCGCGGAGAAGAGGCGCCATTGCGGAGAGATTGTCGCGGAGAGAGGGCGGGTGGCGGAGAGAGAGCTCGTCGCGAGAGAGAGCGCGTCGTCGGAGAGACGAGTCGCGGAAGACGGGTCGAGGAGAGAGAGAGCAGCGGCGGAGAGAGCGCGTCGCGGAGAGAGGACGGTGGCGGAGAAGAGCGGGCGGCCGGAGCTGAGAGCGGCGGCGAAGAGAGAGAACGTCGCGGAGAAGAGACAGAGAGTGGGTGCGGAGAGAGGGAGTGCGGACAAGCTCGGAGAGACGTCGCGAGAGACGGCGCGAGAGAGCGGTGCGGAGAGGAGAGCGGGTCCGAAGAGCGATCGAGAGAGAGCCGTGCGCGAGTCGCGAGAGAGAGAGCGGGGGGTCGCGGAGAGAGAGCGGTCGCGGAGAGAGACTTGGTCGCGAGAGAGAGCGGGTTCGCGGAGAGAGAGCGCTCGCGGAGAGAAGACGGAGAGAGAGCGGGTCACGGAGAGAGAGAGAGTCGCGGAGAGAGAGCGGGCAGCGGAGAGAGAGCGGGTCGTGGAGAGAACGGGTGGCGAAGAGAGCGGGTCGCGGAGAGAGGACGGAGCGAGAGAGCGGGCGGGCAGAGGAAGCGAGTGGACAGAGAGACGAGCAGTAACATGGCGGACGGGTCGGGAGAGAGCAGGCAGGCGAGCGAAAGGCACGGGCCAGAGGCGGGCCGGCGCGCGAAATCCCGCGATCCCGCGGCGGGACGCCTGCCCGCACGGCCTCACGCGCGCTGCACAGTGAGGAAGTCATGTGGGGATACGGCCCAAATTGTGGTTTGTGCGCGCGGCGTTCGGAGTTAATGGGTCAGCAGGGAGGAAGAAGCTGTGCAGGTTCCTCGTTTATTGCCCCTTGCCAAGAATACCGCATTGTTCAGGGAATAATAATAATCATAATAAAACAGAAAATCTTATATTCAACGAATTCTAACGGATCAAACCACAAGGTGTTCGTGCCATAAAAATGTAATGTATATAATGTGCGCTTGTGAGTCGCATAATCGCGCAAAATGTACTTGAGCAATATCGCTGAAATATTCACACTTTGTTCTTATTATTAATGAGAGAGGTTAAAGAGTGGTATGAATTCATCGGATATGTGGGGGCGTTGTTGACTATTTATTCGTTTATGACGACACAACTCAAGCGCCCCTGTACACTCTGCATCACGCCGCATGGTCACGAATTAATCTTCCCCACATTAAAAAATGTTGCCCCTAAGATCGTGAAATATCGGCCAGCATTATTACTTGAATCATCTGGGACACGTAAATCAAATTTCTCCACGACCGGATCATAACGAACGCACGCCGAAATTTGAACGAGAACGTTTTACCAGTAGGACGGATACTTGTCAGCCATGTGCAAACGCCATCGCGACCCTTCTTGTTCTGCCGCCTGGAGCACGGCGGTCGGCGCACTGGGCGACGCCGAGGGTGGCGGTGGGGGGGGGGAGGGTTGCGCAGTGGATCAGCGGCGCCTTTGAAGTAGCGAAGCACATTTGACCTTTTTGCGCGACCCGTGGCGCTGGTTTGGCAGGTGCCCGCGCGCCGTCAGCGCCCGGCGTTTCCCGGTATTTGCGGGGCGTTGCGTCCTCCATTATCTGATGTTCACTCCGCAATGGGCTCACCGCTGAGAGGGGTGGGAGGCAAGTTAAATGGAAACTCTCATCTCCCCTGCACGAGCTATAAGCGTGCACGAGATGTGAAGAGATGAATTGGCGCAAAAATGATGAGTATAATGCAAGATTTCGAGATCGTGAATATTTATTGAGTCCGGACGCGTTTTGCTATTAAGATTAATAATTCCGAAAATGTTGTCATGCTATATTTCAATAGTGACGGTGTTCCTAGTCCATGAAACGTCTGATCCGGCGCTAAACACACGTCGGCTTGCTTGGTTTCTCCTTCAAGGTTTCTGCTTAGTGGTGCAGCACCCCAGCCCGACCAAGCTCAAAGCGCCCGACATGTGTAATAGTGGGGTGCATGCAAGCGCTGGCGCCTAGGTGTGTGTGTCTGTGTGTGTATGCATGGGGAAACAATGAAACAAAGATGATAAAAGCAATACCGTGCGCTTTTTCTATGACACATTTGTTACGAAGATGCATTCGCTTGGTATTGATAAAAAACACGGAGACTGAGGAGTGAATTCTTCTCCAAAGAATGGTTGAATTTAAGCCAGTTATGTAACAACAGTCGAACATTCACCAGCATCAGGATTCGATTTCTAGGACCACCCAACCAACGATGAAGCAGAAGCAATGGTGATGATACTGGGCTATTGCAGGTGATGACAGATTTTAAATTAACTAATTTGAAACAAGTGCATCGACAGAAATATATATCAAAAATATATACTAATTTTGCTTATCGATTACTAAATAATATCCAATTCTGATGTAAATGAACTAATTTAAATAATTAATAATATTCTACAGAGTACTAGTGGTGTTTAAAATATCAATAGAGTAAAGAATTAAATATTTTTTAAATTTATTTTATCATAAGGCAAATCACTTAATATTAGAAACTGCGTGTGAGGATTACCATTGCATAGAGCTGTTTTTCTTTAATTTCGTTCTGAAGGTTTTAAGAACTAGTTTAAAAAAGAATCTGCTTTCCAAAATAAAAACTAGCTTCATGAACAGTGATTATGACTGCAATGATTTGTAGGCATAGTTCATGGCGTGAAATAATTCCCTACAACCATATCTTCATACCTAATATTCGATATGTGTATTCGATATTTTCTAATAACTGTATGGCACTTGCAGATTTCACGAAATAGCTTTGGTGTAATAGTGCATGTACACGAGAACCGTGGGAGGTTAATACGTAACACAAACCGTGTTATTATGTCATATTCTAGAGCTTTAAAGATATTTTGTAACTAACCAATGAGGAAATGGCATAGCCATGAAACGCAACAGAGAATTAAATCAAGGCATGCTTGAACTTCGTTAAATCAAAACTGTATTCATACTATCTAACTGGTATTATCTACGTTTTCATTGATCGACTGTGAAAGCTCATAAATTCACCAAGCTCTTATATTTCCGAGGTTCACAATGCATCCATCGTTACCTTGTAAGATCTACTTCCTATTCGACGACTTTTACTGGTTTGCGAACTAACGTGACTGCCCCTCATTATTCTTATCGCCCTCCCTTCTGCCGCCACCGTTCGCTCGTCCGTCCACAGATTCCGAACTTTTCCATCGCCGAAATGGTATGTATCGAGACTATAATTTACCGCGGCCGTGAAATCCGAATGAAACGCGGGAGCAAGGAATTTGCATTCCGTAAATGCGTCTGTTATGTTCTCCGGGCATATCTGCGAGAAGGAATGTATATCTAATGCGAAAATTAGCCTGTTCGCTTAAAGGGGAACCGTTAGATTTCGGCTTCCACCCGGCGCTTGAGTTATCACCAACTCGCAGAAATAAGATTTCCAAACGAGACGGCAAAGAAGATTTCAATTATTCATGAATTTCCCGCGTTTGGATAATCAATTAGCATATCTCCGAGACGACGAGTAAATTTTAAAATTTCTTGACCGTTGTTGATATTTTACTTTTACAGCTTCGCTTCCAAAGAGAAAAAGAAAAAGGCCCGCGTCTCGCAGATTGGCTTAATAGAGAAAGAAATTAATTTCTTGTTCTTCTCGCTCGTCTCCGCGCTGCGCTGCGCGCCACGTAGAGTAGTCTCAGAGGAGGACGAGATTTTTGCGAGCGAGCGAGCGAGCTCTGCCGGGCATTCTCGGAAGTAGCGCCGCACGGAGAGCCCCAAATCCGGGGCCAAAGCCGACGATCTCGCACAGCAGGCGGGCGCCGCCGGCCTCCGCTGATGCCGCGCCCGCCCACACTCTCCCAAAGCCCCCTGCTGTCACTGCCGCCCTTCCCCCCCCCCCCCCGCAATGGCAAGGCAGCGCGCGCCACTTTCCACCGTCCGACCCGCCGCTGTTGATCCACCCTCCCCACAGCGAAGCAGCTTCCAGCCCTTTGACTGCTCTAGACGAGTTTCATACGCAAAATATTTCCGTGCGTGGTAGCCTATGGACGAATTATTAATTATTACTCTTAGGATTGCGCTGGGAGCCTCTGGACGAGATCGTACGCGGAACTGCGATGTCCCGGGAGCCTCTGGACGAGTCCGCTAGAGCAGACTCACTTTCGGTCATCGCTAGGACTTACTGATAACTGAGATGTCTTGCGCGATATCTATGTGCGAGCAAGCTCTGCTTGCAACGGTGCCTACAGCAAGAAGCATGGCGCAAGACGTGGGATTTAGTCATCCGGCCAATAGTAGTTAAAGAGCTAGGATTCGAGTCCTGGCGCTGGAGGTCTTTCGGTAGTCTAGCTCTATATGTAGGTCGAATTCAATCGCAGTCTGGAGCAGAATTCTACCGACCGGTGTCTCTGATCGGTAATTTTCATTTGTTTCTCCCATCAACACCAGGCTAACCCTTACAATCAACAAAGACAAACGATCAACCCTAACAAACGGTAACTCCGATCATCACCCGGAGCAGTTCCCTAACAATCAGGTCTCGGAAGGCGCGCAATCTTTCCTTTTTCTTCCTTGTTCTATCCTCACTTTTTACATACGAAGACACTTGGAAGCACTTCACTACCACACGTGTCGGGAGACCAGTCGGGAGCTTAGAACGTGTCCAGGATGGGAGATTGTTGGGAAAAAATCCAACTAAATTACGGAACCAATGACAGCAGTTGATGCCCTCGGTATTACTAATCAAGCAATCATCGACTTATTTGAAACCGCTAGAGAGAAGGTGCGCGATTTCTGGTAGTGAGCTGTTGATACTGACACTTGATGAATGTGATATCTACGTGTGTTGTAATCATAAATATCAATATTGCATGAAAATATGTTCCCACCGTTAAGTAAGCCAGTTTTGACACATCACAGATTTGTAAATTACACGTTACAGATTTGTAAATTAATATGCAAGGCAATGGTCAGATTCCAAGCTCAATGAAGAGAGGTTTGCAGGGATCACGCAGATGGCATTTTTTCATTATTCGTTCGGCCTTATAGATTGTTTCATCAAAGCACACTCTCCCCTAAAAGAGTATAGTAGACATACCGCTCCCTTTCGACTTAGGATTCAAATTCCGGATGACCCAGGCTCAATTTATTGCAAATGAAGAGGGTTCGCGGTAAGTTTTTGCAGGGACATACAGGATCCCTACTTCTCATTTCATCATTGTTATTATCATTATTCAGATCATACACTTTGTCATCACTCATCTATCAACACCATTAATCTAAGGCAAGGTGAAAGACAACGAACTGAGAATCCTATTAAGCACCCACCAGTTGACATAAAAATAATCTTGATTGTATTTTTTCAAAACATAAATATATTTCTCCAATATGTAATTAAGACATGAACATTTACAACCAAGTATTATTTTTAACCAAATGCTTTACTATTTTTGTATTGGTATTTGGCACTGGGAACTCACGCAAACATTTTGCAGGCCTTGATTAGGCTCTAAGCGTAGACAGTATTTTCGCGGTACCTATTCTGGTTTTACTCCTGTGTTTGTTAATCTAAGAAATGTACTTTCTATGTCGTGAAATATTTCGTTCTTATTAACTTTGCTAACTTGCACAAGTTATGAAACATAAGAATACAATATTTAGAAATACTTTCCTCATAAGATAACCTTTCACGACCAAATCTTGCACGCGCCCTAGCTGCTCCCAAGGCCACTATAATCACTACCGCCAATTGTAGCAAACATCCGGTCCATCGTTTCTTCTTCTTCCGGCAATTACCACTTCCGTTGCTCCGGCCACTCCGCCGATCTCAATTCACCTGCGTCAACGCTGTACCGTTATCCCACTGCTGGCCCTTCGTTTCGCCGAACGTGAACCACGTTCGTTCTCGCCACGCCGTTAAGCCTTCTTCCAGACTCCAGACATACACTGTCTCTGCGATGTCCGACCCAAATCTCCCGTGGCCGCTAGTTTTCCACGCCGCGCTTTTCACGTTCGAAGCCCAGTAAAGGGAGTGGGGGATAGACGACAGACTCTAGCCAAGGTTTTCCCCTAGTTAGCAATAGAACTTTCTTTTGCAATGAAGTACAATGTATGCCAAAACTTACATCTCAGCGATTTAGGAGCCATATAATGTCGGAATACATCCCAAAGGCTTTTTTTTCGCCGACAGACTTTTAAATCGACCCGGGCGCCCCCATCCCTCCCGGCTTGCTGAAGTCCTCGGCCCGCTGGGCGAGCCGCCGGCCGCCCTTATCGCCCACGGGCCGGCCGGGCGGTGGGCGGCTGGGCGGTGGGGCTGCGGCGTGGGGCTGGGCGGTTGGGGCTGGCGGTGGGCGCCGGGCGGTCGCGCCCCCGAGGACGCGCCGCCGGCGCATCGCCCGGGCTTTTCACATCCTCCGTCCGGCGCTCCATCTTCACCGGCGAGGTGGGAAGGGACAGAGCGAGAGCGAGAGGAAGAGAGGCGAGAGGGAGAGAGCGAGAAGGAGGAGCGAGAGGGAGAGAGCGAGAGGGAGAGAGCGAGAGGGAGAGAGGGAGAGGAGAGAGCGAAGAGTGAGAGAGCGAGAGTGAGAGAGCGAGAGGGAGAGAGCGAGAGGGAGAGAGCGAGAAGGAGAGAGCGAGAGGGAGAGAAGCGAGAGGGAGAAGCGAGAGGGAGAGAGCGAGAGGGGAGAGAGCGAGAGGGAGAGAGCGAGAGGGAGAGAGGCGAAGAGGAGAGAGCGAGAGGGAGAGAGCGAGAGGAGAGAGCGAGAGGGAGAGAGCGAGAGGGAGAGAGAGCGAGAGGAGAGAGCGAGAGGGAGAGAGCGAGAGGGAGAGAGCGAGAGGGACGAGAGCGAGAGGAGAGAGAGCGAGAGGGAGAGAGCGAGAGGGAGAGAGCGAGAGGGAGAGAGCGAGAGGAGAGAGGCGAGAGGAGAGAGCGAGAGGGAGAGAGCCAGAAGGGAAGAGAGCGAAGGAGATGCACATGGAGAAGGCGTGAGGGAGGAGAGCGAGAAGGGAGAGGCGCGAGGGGGAGCGCGAGAGGGAGAGTGCGAGAAGAATGGGAGTGAAGAGAAGGCGAGACGCGCCTGAGGAATGCAGGTAGGGGAGAGAAGTCCGAAAGGCTAAATAGGCGAGACTGGCGAGAGGGGATTGAAAGCCAGAGATATCCGAATGAGAAGAAGAGAGGACAAAGATAAGAGAGGCGTTAGAGTAAAAAATAACAGAATAGCGAGAAGCAAGTGGCTAGAGAGACGGGATGAGCCAGAG
Source organism: Gryllus bimaculatus (assembly GCA_017312745.1). NCBI lineage: Eukaryota > Metazoa > Arthropoda > Insecta > Orthoptera > Gryllidae > Gryllus > Gryllus bimaculatus. Next base: position 3,251,467 of record BOPP01000113.1, read on the forward strand.
AAGCCAGGGAGCCGATAGCGATGAGAGAGGAGAGGGAGGTCAAAGAAGCTGGAGAGGAGGGAAGCTACGAAGACGAAAGGGCCAGGATCGTCAGAGGAGCCAGGGAGGCCAGGGAGGTGAGAGAGGCTTACAGATGGCGGACACGCGTTGCATGATGCAGTTTCAAAGTTTGAGTTGTGAGACACTGGTGAAGAAAATGATGCACGATATTACTCACATTTTCATAATTGGCATTAGCTCACTGATACCTATGGTGGCTCGAAGAAAGTACGCGAAGTTTTAAATATACTTTATTCTCTTTGACAGCAGAGTCAAGCCGATGGTTTCATGTCGTAGTTAACTGATATAACGAAATTTACTTCTGTTTAGAAGCTCATTATTGGCAGAATTGTTAGAACCCAGATGTCTTATTCTACCTGATTTCCCCTCTCGTTCAGCCTCTAGCTTTCTAAAGTAAACGTACAAATTATTAATGATGAAAAGAAAGAAGAACACGAAGAAGAAGAAAAGAGGAAAAATCATGTTCACAAACGATGACTAGTTTTTAATCGGCGTTTACTCCAAAAGCTTTATAAAGACACATAAGTATCTTAACTTTTCATATACTTTGAACATTTTAAAGTCATTTGTATGAGTAAAATGTAAGGACATTACATTTACAGTTTATGTAAAAACATGAATTATTCCTCAGTCGTATCACTTGTTTTCAACGCTCCCTAAGAAGATAAATGGTAATACATCATTCTGAAGACTGATTATAAGTTTACGATGACGGGAGTTTTATTATTCTTCCTTCGCATTGTTTCGCATTAATTTATGTCCTCACGTCTGCTTTATCCACCAACTGGCCGGCCCCTCCCTCCCCGTATTTCCGGTGAGTCCGCGTCCACCGCGGGCGGGCATGTCTTTGCCCCCTCCGACGCGGTCGCGGCGCTGCCGTACAACGAAACCCCCCGCTTCCTAATCACCCTGCGCGCGCCCTGCTCCATCATCCATATCATGATTCATTCACTCGCCACCCTGCCTTATTCATTGCATTACCTGTCTCGGCTGCCCGCGCATGTCATGCGCACCGGCGATATATCGCCCCGTCTCATTCTGACGTTCTCTTTCTTCGCTCTCGTGTGGGGACGAAATGCGAAATGCGTGACTCTTCACAATTCTATTGTGCACTCGAATACATTACTGAAATACACACAGGTGTTCCTAGTACGATTTTATAACCAAATACTCCGAATTTCAAAACGTTTCTTATTTTATTTATTCCACCACAGGTTAAATTTGGTTCACTGGCTATAGAAAACACTATTGTTTCTTATAGCGACGAAGAAATTATTTTGCCTTTTTAACTCTTTTATGTAGATAAACAACAGGTCATTGATTCAATTATAAAGTGATATAATATCGGTAATTTTATTGCTAGTAAAATCAATCATTAGTTTTAATTTATAGCAAAAAATATTGTGTTTTACTGACTTTTATAAGCATCAGTGTTCCTTTCAGAAGAAAGAGTAAGACCCATGGCGACGTATTATATTGATGAGAAGATTCAATTGCAGGAAACGTTGAGCCTTATAAATCTCTAATCTGAAGCGTAAATTATAAGCATGTAAACAATGACACAAAAATTCAAAATTATATATTACAAGATCTAACTGAAAAGAGCTTCCCATTGTGTGGGATATTTAACATAATGCTTTCCAACGCAATAAACATTCTTAGAACACATTTTCAAATTTTTAGAGATTCCACCGCAGTATTTACTTCTTCTAAGAATTAATCACCTCATTTCCTTTTAGAGCAACGGTGCTGTGCATCAAAAATCAATACTTCTTTTCAGTGCCAGTTCGTGGAACTGAAACGAACGAAACAAAATCCGTTAAGAATATTTGTATTTATTTTACAAATAAAATGTACACAAAATACGCAGATAATTGGCCAAATGTTCGACCAAGTTGAAAGCATGACATTTTCAAATGAATATTTTATACCAAGAAATCTTCGCCTGTTATGGAAAGAACCCCATGAATTTCCTTCGCTTCTACTTACGGCAACTCTTAATCCACCCCCCCACCCCGTATACATTCAGGAGGAATATCCTTTATGTCTTTCTCACAGCGCGTCTCTCTCCTTCCTTTGTCTCTTTCCGTGCGCCCCCACAGCTTCTCTTTCTCCAGCAACGCGTCTCTCCTGTTTCTCCGCCCCCACCCCCGGACCGCCCGCAGCGAAGCTCGACCGCTGGAGGAAGTTTTATTGTTTTTATTGTTATCTTTATCCCCCCGTACGGATCGCCTCCACTATAGCGGGATTTTCGCGGGCATTGCCTAAAGAATATAAATGCCTGGTTTAGTTCTCGCTGAGCGCGAGCCGTGTTTGCACAAGGATTACGGTCGTTGTGCGACTTCGGGGCTGACGCCATTTTGGAGCACAGAGAACATCCTTCACGGAATCTGTCAATATTGGTTCCAGGTTTTTTTGATACCTCGTGCAGCACATCCAAAGACACTCGGATTGCAGTATGTTTGTTCAAGTGCATATCTCTTCTCACGTACTTAACTGTGAACTGAGCCTGTGAACCGCACAGGTACTGATTTTTTTTGCAAGATGGATGGTAAAATCCTGAAAAGTGAGTATTTTACGAGATATCAGTCTCCGAGAAGAGCGTTTCACCTACGCAACTGAAGCGATTCGATATAAATATTACGGCATTCTTATGACAATTTAAGGTTTTGTTTACTTCCAAAAGAATAACCTCAAGAGCATTTTAGGAACTTTGAATAAGAAGCAATTGCTTAAAGGAGACATTTGCCTCTTGTTTATGTGATAACCATCATCTTTAGGACACGTATCATGATTATCATGTCATAAATCTCCAAAATGTGTGAAGCTATTACATTGAGAAATGTAAACTAATACGAATTGCAATAATTATAATACAAATACAATTTCGCGTAATAGGACATATTTCCCTTAAGTTTTATTCGGATCATAATTTTGAAAATTCTAGAGCAAATATTAAAATAAATAATATACATTCAATAAAATGGAGTCAAATTGCAATTTCGAAAGTCAATTGAGATATTCTGCACCGATATAGCGTCTAAAAAGCCTTTGGAGCAGCAAGGCTACAAATGCTGGAACACTCGCTATCGCTCTCCGAATTGCAATAAAGAATATAAAAAAATAAAATCTAAATGTCAGAGATGAGACTGCTGTTGCGGTTATCCGCAATATCAGGATATCTGGATGCTAAGGCCATGATTCCCTTTATCCGGATAATCTGTTATACAATGCGAATTAGGGGCTCTGCCATGAAATAATACTTCAGGCTATTTCGAGGATACTACATTGATGGAAATATTGATGTGTGTGTGTGTGTGTGTGTGTGTGTGTGTGTGTGAGAGAGAGAGAGAGAGAGAGAGAGAGGAGGGGCAGCGTCAAATGATATAATTTCGTAATTAATGGTATAATGACGTTAAGTATGGTCCGATAACATCTCTTTACCATTAAATTGTTATGTAAACATCTATGTGCAGTCAAAATAAACTACATATTCAAATATTATTGTAATCGCCAAACCAGAAATATTTTGTACACCTGAAAACATTCCCGACGAACAATTAAGGCTAGCAACATCACTTTAGAAAGAACATTTTTAACATGTTCATAAAATCAATAATTATTGTGATTTCATTTATGGAAGGAGATATGCAACGAAAGCGCAAACACATTCAAACAACCGATTGACCAATGTGTTTAAAATGAATTATATTCGTTTATTAGAGGTAATTGATATTCGTAGTTGATAAGCCATTCACGTACTAATGTTACCACGTACGCATTAATGTGTGCATTTTCCTTTCTTTTCACTTGCGTCATAATTTCATAAGAAGATATATAGATTGATTATTTCTTGTTTCTTGAAGCGTAAACAGCTATGGCCTTTAGTTCCGTAAGTGTAGAACATGTTTTCGTCACAGAAGATTTCCCCATCCGCGGATCTCCCACCAGTCATCACCCGACCCAAGGCTGGTCTCACGACATGTGTGGTAGAGTAGTACATGTATGTACGTAAGTAAGGGGTTGAGGAAAGAGCGAGGAAGAGGAAGGAAAGATCGGTGCGTGGCTCGTTTGTCAGGGTACTGCTCCGGTATTCGCTGGTTTGGATCCACGAAATACAATCAATACGAGCAGCCAGCCACTACATTTATCCTCCCAACAGCAGCTGAATTCGATGAAGCTCTCTAGCCAGGGTCTAATATCCTGCCACAGTCCGCATTCGACCCGTACAACCTCCAGGTTCGAGGCACTGCAGTGGCATTGGTTGATGCCTTGAGCCTCCTTTGCCAGTGCCTTCTTCGAGATGGAGCATTCACATGCTCATTTTGCAGTACGATCAAATGATATGGATTCAAATTCTACGGACTGTAAAGCGCTGCGCATGTTTTAAAAATGTTTTTGCTGTTGTTGTTTTTTAAACATGAAATATTATTTGCCATTTTGCTCATATTTTAATTGATCAATTTTAGACGTCTATAAGTATCTAACATTTATATATAATAAATATATATATATATATATATAGATATATATATTATATATATATATATATATAATATCTTTTGTTAATTCTCAAAAAAATATATGTATTTATGTCAATGACGAAAATATAAGCCACTTTCAAAAAGCAACAAACAACAAATTGAGACAAGCCTACTCCGCTTTCTAGCAACTTGTACACATTGTTGTACATCAAGCTATCTCGAAAATTTAAAAAAAAAAACTATTTCATATCCAGAAAATAGTTTGGAAATTCTCGCATTTCATGCACCTATTTTAATGAGATCGTGATGCCGATAACGTGAGCTCGCGTGCTAACCGTCTAGAAAGCGTAGAGCCCCCTGCGGCAACCCCTTTGCAGCCCCGGCACAAGGGAGGAAATTTTTCCCTCCACTAAAAGCTGCCATCGTTCTCTTTTTCATATTAATTAAATTAATATCCGGCCTCCTGTGACGGCAGCGCGCCGCAAAACTCATCGCGCGCCGTGTAGCTTACACGCCGAATCCTCATCAATCAGTTTTCATCAGCATTGACCGCCGGACACGGATGCCCGCCCGGCGCGCCGCGCCTCCCCATTAATCCGACGGCCCTCGCGTTCGCTTCATTGTACATTTGGCAGAGAAGCAATTATGTTCGGCGCAGTTGGCCCGCGCGGCTCCCTCCGTCTCGCCGCAGGGTCCTGCCCCTTCGGGCCACACAGACGCTCTCCTACCTCCCCTCCCCTCCCCTCCCCTCCCCCACCATTCCCCTCCCGCGGCGCGCCACCAGCTTTTCGTTTCTCGCACCACCCGCGCGCGAGCGAGCGAGCGCCGCCTGCCGCCCGGAGGCATAACTAATGCCCACTGGTCAGCACACCCTTTGCTAGAATTTGTTCGAGAAGGGCGGCAACAGCGCGAGGAGGGAGCAGAAGAAATATACGCGAGCGGCCTCGTTTTACGTAATGTATGTACTTTTACGGTGGAATACTTGGAACACTATTACCGTATTTTCCGAGCTGCTCTGCCTGCCCCTGGGCAGGGCGTTCACTTCATTCGGGGAGTAAACAAGTGCTCCTGAATGAAGTAACCCGGACCTTGCTCCAAATGTGATGTCGCCGCTCTAAGGAAATTGATGATTCGATTACTGGAAAGCAAAATAAAAAATGGCCAACAAACAAACGCGGCATACGAATGAAAAAATACTGTCCGCGACTGACAATTCAAAATACGAGTAAAATTAGGTTTAAATATGGTTGGTTGATTGTTAGTGATTTCATGCCCGTCAACTGCTAAAGCCATTAATTCCGTAAGTGTTGTGCATGTTTTTTCCTTGGGAGATGGCGGTGAAATTCCCCATGTAAAGGTCGGGAGACGACCTACCGTCGACTAGCGCGGTTTCCCTCAACCACCTATCTCCCACCGCCCCAACCGGGACAAGCTCTAAGCTCTTGATCGGTCTCCCGGCATGTGTGGTGGTGCAGTACGTGTTAATGTGTGGAAGTAGGGTCAAGGAAGGGGAAAGAAAGATCGCGCGCGGTCCGTGGCCCGTACGTCAGGGTACTGCTCCGGCATTCGCCTGGTATTGATCGGAGAAACGACGGATAACTACCGATCGGAACAGTCGCCGAATTCTCCTCCAGACAGAATCAAAAATCGATCTAGCTATCTGTCTAATGTAAACATTCCTGCCACCGTCGGGATTAGAACCACAGGACCTACCGGTCAGAGGCACTGCAATGACATCGGCTGATGCCCTGAACCATCTCTCCCGGTTTCATTAAAATCATTCATTTATTCTATAACAGTTAATTACACTGGTGTGACATTTAATCGCTCAATTAAATATTATTTTCACACTATTTAATTACCTGGCTAGTCCTGAGTATTCATTTACCGTCCCGCCCGCAATATCCGCTTTGCTTCCTGTCTTCCACTTCCCTCTTTCGCTCGTCTCGTCAACTTCGTCTGCCTCTGCAACAGTGCTGCCGCCTAGCGGATTATTTCGTTCCCAATTAAACAAATTTTGCGGTGTGTCAAAAGTCGAGGAAAAAAGTTTGGGATCGAGATCGTAATCCTTATGTTTTACTCGTTTGCTGAAAACTGTTCCTGCACATATTCACAGTATCACTTAAGTAGTTGAAATGTTATTGTGGGGCACACATACACACACACATTCATACACCTACATAGTAACAGATCAATTTTTATTTATGTAGTAGACAAATTGATGTTAGGAATTGTATTTAAGCGCCTTCTATTGTGGTATTTTATCGAACCGTAAGCATTGTATTACCTGGATCAAAATCGTGGATTTTTATGGGCAAAAAAATCTCGTACGCCTCTCTTCACAAAGGTAGGAAAACCGGTTGTTCCTTGTCACATATTTGCGGCATATGAACGAAACTGAAATCTAAATGACGATTCTCTGAGATAAATTCTAAAACCATTTTTTTTATTATAAAACCTTTGTTTGCTACTAGAGGACTGGGTGGTAATATGACACTTCCAATTCCACGTTCTAGTCCAGCAAAAGGAGTGTATTTTAAAACGTGTTTTTAAAGTAACTATATTAGGTCGTTAGAATGACTACAGAGAGATTAAAGAAGTAGTAGAACTGTAGAAAAAATGTCTTCAAAAATTATTCAAGAAGAACGCCTTTAGTTTTCTTCTCAGAATGTAACAATCAGACCCTTTGAAAAGTCAATCGTCACAGAAAGTGTTAATTATGTTCACGGTCAGATGAAAAAGCAGATTTCACGATTATAATTGCGAATGGTGTAACACGGTCGAGAGATGTTTTTTTATTATTCATTTCATGTGCATGCGTCTAATGTAATACATTTTGCAAAATTAAAAATGATATGAAAGTCGCTTTTCTGGAAACAGTAGCGAACACGATGTCCTACAGAGCAAAAAAAAGTAATAAATATGCATGGCAGATAACTCCAAAATTCAAATCAACTTACAAATAGGCTTCTGCAAACACCAACGCCGGTGTTTTGTTATCTCAGTGGAATTTGAAGTATTTCTCTTTTAAAAATTCAGGCCTGAAGCGCTTGCAACCCATGCAGCAAAAGCATTATTAAACTCCACCTGGAGGAAGGTGGATAAATGAAACTATAATCACAGTCTGCAATTTTATTATACCTTTTTCTTTTTCGATTTCAATTTCTTACATAATACTCTATAAAATAAATAATAATTATTCACATATACTATTATCTTCCATTAGAGAAATCGATGTGTCACACACGTAAATTATATAAGGTACTACATTCTAAACTGCCCACGCAATAAACATGTATTACAAGCACCTAACATGTTATTATGGTTGTGACTAGGGTACAATTAAGATCACAAAATGAATTTAATATGTTCAAGAAGTATGTAAAGTGCGACTACAATTTTGAAGTCGAGGAAACAGTTTTAATAGTAAGTTCTTCTTAAGTATATCTCATTCATAACTAAAAAACACCGAGAGTGTTTTAGCTCACAAAAGCTATTTTAATGTAAAAAAAGAATCTCTCCTTGTGCAAGTATTTCATATAAACTCGAGACTATAGTTTTTATGTTATAGGTTATATCGGATACACGACCTGCTGCAAACCATAGAGTTTCGCTTCAAAAATTAGGTATTGGTTTTTCAATCTTCACTTTCTTTGGCAGGTAAGTACACATGCCATTTTACTGACCTCATTCAAGAAGAGAAACATGACGCAACAATTTAAAACTTACGTCCTTTTCTGAATAATGCCAAGAGACCGATTATTTGTGATAAACTCTCATTGATGGAATTTTGTGACCATAAGATGTTTGTTAGAGGGAAAAGAAAAATTACTGGATGCGATGACTAAACCAATTAAAAACTTAACACCTTTTTATTTGCAGTCGCTAATAACCTTAGTCGTTGATGCGACTGAAATAAAGAGAGAAAAAAATTACACCAGTAACGCGCATTCACACCAAAAACTCTTGGCCTGATCGTATCATCACTAATGACCCTCGTTACCACATTCAAATAGCAACACGTACTCGAAATTGATCTGATTATGAGCATATTCTACACTACTGATCGATAAAAACGTTAAAGCTAGCCTTTTCCCATTTCTTTCTCCCATTATATTTACGGTGTGATCGAGAAAATTTCTTTACAAAAATACATTTATTTCATGTTCTCCCAGACAGAATTCACAGAAATGCTTCTCTGTTCGTTTCATTGAAGCAGCGGAGTAACTTGTGAACCATCTCCAAAATCAAAACATTATTACCGCTGAAGTATAAATCTTCAATGAAACTCAAATAAACTTTACGAGCGCAACGTTTTTCATCAACCTAAACATGTATTTCGTAATTATTGTAAATAATCGTGTTGGGCACATCATGGCTTTCTGCGGGTATAAGCAGTCCATGAAATCAATTCGAAAGCTGGTAATGTCTGTTGGATAAACATACGTATTAAATATCGCATTTGCAACTTCCGTAAGAGCAACTACGAGTACTTTACTCTCGCTCAGTGTTTCAGGAAACAGGCTTGTCTACGCCAACACAGACCTAAATCTATTTAGTGGTTGTTTTATATTCGTCACCGTTTTCTGCATCAATTTATTTGCTGTTTACCCAACACGTCGTCTTTTTAGTTCTCTTTTCTTCTTTGCTTCAATCATTGCCTTGTTCAATGCCTTTCCTATATTTTCTTCAATCGACTGTTCATTCATATTTTTTTCTTCTTCTTCAGAAGTCTATCTGCTTTAGCCTTCCCATGTCCATACTATTTTAGTTGTTTGATTTCGATCATCCCGTTCAAGGTTGTGTGAGTTTATTTGTTGATTTCATTTTGTTTATTTCATCGTTTCTTATTTTATATGCCTGAGTTACATCTTCGCCAGGACATCATTTCTGTTGCCAGACCCAAATAATTCTCACAAAAGCACTTCTAACTGGCTCGTAAAACTCATTCGGAACTTCGCAGTTCTCAGCCCAACCCGCGCACGCACCACAAGGTGGAGAAGAGTCCGCCCGAACGAATTCGAAAATCTATTTTAAGCCTTTTGTTAATTCCGCGAACAATTTTAAACGACGCACAGGCCAACCGAACGCGTTCGAAAAAAAAAAAAAAAAGAGAGAAGAATGGACCGCAGCGCCCGATCACCGGTGAAAGGGCACAAAAAAGGCAAAAAGTCGTAAAGCGGCGGGGGCCCACCTCCAACACGTGCTCTCAGCGCGCGCACTCCATCGCTCGACGCAGCTGCACAGAGGTTGCGAAAGAGACGTCACTCCGGGTCACGGGAGGGCCCTTCTTTGAACAGTTTCCGCTCGCCGCAATATTGTGGATCGCTTGAAATGCCAATTATAGAGAAGTCATAGAAAAAACTGAAGGAACATTCACGCAAATGAGGAAACTCTAAGTTATTTTTTTACAGCTGAAATTTTGTTAAATTTTCGTTCCCTAATAACGCAGCAATCAATCATTTAAAAAAATCTTGTATCTACCTAGAACATGTTATTTTTCCGGAAATCTAACTTCAAAAGGCTCCAAAATGTTTCCTTAAATATTTCCATTTATTTTCTAATTTCAAAATTCAACTAAGCGTGTTTTTTGTTTATTGCATTCTAATGGTGATCCCAATTCTTGTTACTGGGAGCGGCAGTATTGCTTTAGAGTAAGAGGAGGGGGTTTTCTTTTCTGGTCATTTTTTGGTTCCTTTCCACCTTCTCTTCATATTAGAGAGCAAAATAAAGAATTTCTTCACGTCACAATACCACTGAAAACTGTAAATATTTAACATAATAACGGATAGATAAAAAATTACAAAACAATACAACACAAGTTTAAGACATAGCTACTATATTTGATACTTCGCCTGATCAGTGGCTCGTGTGACGCTCTTCATCTAAGAGCATAACACACGAATCCTCTCTTTCTTCAAAAATGAGAAAGAGTTTTGGTTTATATTTAATTAATTTAAATTCCACTCATTACTCTATGAGATAACTTTTTACTATAATAATTAATTCCAATAATATTACATGCAAATCGAAGAAAAATTGAGTTACAAAAAAAGAAATCTTTTTAGGGAGGTACTTTTTCAAATCCAATGTTATTTACATTTAAATTGAAATGAATAGACTAAAATTCAACCAGCTTAGGCTGAACCAGTGCAGTTTGGCGTTTAGGTCTGATCATAATAAACAAAATAATTACAATAATAATTTCTTCAAAATTTAACAGGAATGGTCTGCATGAAAATGAAGTATTTAAGTGAATGAAAATTCAGTATTAATTGTTTATCAATTTTTTTTAAACTATCAATTAATTGGTTTTAATTGCCAAAATATACTTCCACAACTCAAACTTTCCTCAATTCACAGAATATTTAAACCGATGACCTTTGTACAGAGGTTATGCAATCGAAAAAGTTTAGGTAACATTTGTTATTGGAGCTTCCTTCTTTCAGATGAGTAACGTGTTTAATGTTAAGTTTTAAAAATACGGACTTTCAAAAATAGTTTTTTTGACACTATTTCACCGGTTATTCCATATTTCTTCTTTACTGCAGAGAAAAACGAATTGAGAAGATTTGTGATATAGATACCACACATTGAAAACAACACATTGCAAAATAAAAAAAGTATGCGAAACATGTTAAAATAAAAGGCGGATTTTCAGTAATTGAATTTATCCGACATATGTGTCAGCTTAAAACCCAAATAGCTTTGACTCACAGAAAATGCAAAATTAATGTAGCTTGAGGAGACGTGGCAGAGTTAAAGAATCTCCATTCTTTTACCATTTACATATGTAATGTAGACAAAGCTTTAAGAAGAAAAGAGCGAAATCACAGTTTGTTCCTCGAAAAATGATAGAGAAATAATTCAAAGCATATTCCCTATTTTAATTTTTTAAATGTCAGGTTCGTTTGGTTGCTTTCCACATTTCGATAATGCGAAACATTTGATTTCACCCTCTTCGATAGAAGCTTATACAAAAATGTACTTGCATTGCCTAGTAAAACTGTCTAATGACTAAACTATGGTTCGAGTCTCTTATTTAAGCAATAATTATTGTCCATTTTACTTAAAAATGAGCGAATAAGTGCAATATCGTTTATTTTAATGTAGTCAGTATTGAACAAACTGTGTTAGGATTTTGGTTTCCAATTAACCTCGATTGTGGAGTAAATCCTCTTTGATTGTTCAAAGTCGAACTATATGAAATTAAGATGTCGTAAAAAGAGTTATTAGAACACAAGTGTTCCAATAATAATTTGCGGCTACGTATTAAGAACAATGATCAATTTTGTAATGAACGAATTATAACTAATTCGCGGCTTCTTATTATTCTTACTGATGTTCACATACTATCAACATTAATATGTCACATTTCGCAAGGTGAATAGCAATATTTAATAAAAAAATTATATTACATTAGGATTTTTAACAAAGGGTACAAAAGAGTGTTTGCATGCATTAGTGAATATAATGTGAATCCTCAGAGATGGCATGCGGTAATTACTCTGAAACCACAAATGACTGCAATAAAATGCTGTAATTTATTTTCTCAAAATATTTATCAGGGAAAGCATTCGCTTCAATTTTTGGTCTCTGGTTTTATTCCAAAATCTAAGATTGATTTTTTGTTGTATAGTGGAATTGTGTTGAGCCGCCTGAAGTTACTTCGTTTAACATAATAAGTTATTTCTCACAAAATGTTGAATTTTTTCCACCATAACGCCACAGGTTTTGCTATTAAACATCGACTCTCGTTTTTCCAACGACTCTCCTCAATTTAGTGAATACGATGACGAACTCTACTTTTTTCAATACCAGTTTTTATTTTCCTATATTCAATAAACGGAGACGCGAATATCCAACGTAGCATTATTCACTCTGAATTTAAACTTTGTCACGTCTCCAAACCCTCCGGCAAACCTGCAGCATCTACTTCGAGGTTAATAATAGCGTTTTCATCTTGCACCTCACTACAGTCTTTTCATCCAGACCCACAAACGCATTATGAGAATACATCGCGGCCGTCGTTCCATTCACATAGCTCCACGTCCCCGTTCGAAAACCTCAAATAATTATGCACCGCATTTAATGTGTAATACAAATGATTTCGTTCACAGACTCTTGTGTGCGAGGCAACATCCACTGCAGGGCTATTATCGCTGAGCCCATTAGCCCGCGGTTCGTTCAAAATCGTATTTATCACGCACGTCTGTATCACAGGAAAGCTGCCGTTGCCAATATTGCTCTAAGCGGAGATGAGCCCATAAAATTGAGATAAATCTAAAGCGCGCGCGGCCTCGAATGGACAGCGATCCGGCGGGACAGGGCAGGTGGTGCAGGAATGCTCAGCTGGGCAGGGCGGCGCAGGGCTGAACGTGCAGGAGGACGAGCAGCGGTGAGGTGAGCGTAGAAGAGGAGATGTGGTTCAGGGTGACGTGGATGAGAAGGCGCGACGGAAAAACGACGAGTCTCGGAGAAGGGTAATGGATGGTAAAGTTTGAAGCTGTGGATTTTTAAGGGCGAAAAATTCTTTCGTACAACGTCCTTCGAAGAGGAAGTAACGCCCTGCTGTCCCGTGTAGTAGATTTACTACATATGAAAGATCCTCAAGCGTAAAAGAAGCTTTTGAACTAAATTCAAATCGCCTGTTTCGTCACCCAAGTGATACCATCTTTCGCCGCTAGATGGTGAAAGGAGCGTAGCGGAATTCGCGTGGTTAATGGAAGAGCAGGCCTCGTGATTCGAGTCTCGCTACGTAAAATAAGGCTGTAACTATGTAACTAATAAAGGAGACAGATGAGAATACGTGCTGAAAAGAGTCAGGGAAGGGCAAATACGCACAAAGAACAATGCAAGCAAGAACAGAGAACTGGCCAATACAAAAATCTGTTGACAATTGATTGCGAAGATAAAAGAGGAAGATGGATCGAAAGAAGGAGACGAAACGTAGATGGGACTGCACGGAAACGAAGTGGATCATTACTACCTTATGAATACTATAGTGACTCGTATTGTCGCCCTTATAAAATCACAATATAGTTTTATCATCATTTCTCTCTATAATTTAATCACAATATATTTCATATCATAGTCTATCTTATAATTAAATCCACTATAGTTTGCCCTTATAATTTCTTTCAATTTAATCTAATGGAGTGGCTAGTTCTCATTTTAGTAAGGTTTTGGGCGTCTGAATTCTTGTATTATCTCAGAGTATGTACTTTTTTCTCGTGGGCTAGAAAATACCGCTAATTCGAGTATTCGGATGGTGATGATTTAATTTTGTTAGGAAATATCCTTAAAATAATCTTAATTAAAAATAAAATATCTTGTGATTTGTTACTGAATCGACAGAGACATTAAATGCAGCAGCAAAATTAATTTATTTTATTTTTCTATTTTAAAGCTTGACAATATGTCATTGTAATTTTCTTGTTGTTACCTATTTTGAGAGCCTTCAAATCTCTATTTAAAAAATTCTTGCCTTAAATCTTTATTTAAAAAATTGTAATTCATTACCTAACTTAATATTGCCTTAAAATTACACATATGTTGGTCATGCTGAAATCTTTTTATTAATGTATTTTTATAATTCAGGATACTTCATCTTTTCAACATGTGTGGGAACAGTTATGCAATGCCAGACAAATGGAAAATAGCAAAGATCATTTCGATATTTCAAAAAGGAGGAAAAGGAAATATATTCAACTATAGAAGTATCAATATTTTGAATTTAGCGTACAAGCCCAACAGTAAGACAGTCAACGAAAAGCTTCGAAATATGTCTGATACAATTTTAGCAGAAGAACAAGCAGGCTTCCGCAAGGAAAGATCATGCGCAGACGATGTTTTTTTTACAAAAAAAACAACAAATAATACAAAAGAGGAGAGAATTTAACTTAGAAACGCACCTAGCTTTTGTGGACTTTGAGAAAGCATTTGATAAGATCCAAAGAGATAAACTATGGCATAAATTGAAAAAAAGAGAATTTCCTAAACATTTGATCCAGGTATCAAAAAGTCTGTATAATAACATCAAAATTAGAATTGGCGCTGGTAAACGCTAGAATAGTCATCTGAAATACAGACAAATCAAGGAGTGAAACAAGAATGTAGTAAGTCACTAACTCTATTCAACATCACCTGTTAACCAAATTACCTCAAATACGTATTACAGTACCTCTATTTGATGAAAGGTAAAATGTTCTCGAAGATCGAATGTTTCAATCCTCCTCTTTTTTATTACACATGCCTTATTTTCCGCAACATTATCCTGAGATACTGAAGTGCGTGCAATTCGAGGAACGCATTACGACTACTCCAATCGTATTCCGGCCCCTCTTGGGCGCCCTGGCGCACAGCCCTGCGGGTGGCGAGGCGCGATGGATCGAGCCGTCCGGGGCAGGTGAGCAAGTGTACGCCACGGAGAGCGGCGCGCCCGACCGATCACAACCAATCTGGTCCGCGTTCTTTTTTTGTCTCACGCCCAAGGCCACCCCGGTCATCCCGTTTCCCACTCTACCGCCGGCGAACCCTGGTATCAAATTCGCTCCGTAGCCCTCTGCTCAGTAACCCACGCCCACAAAGTACACCTTCCGCCCCTTCGTCCCTCGCGTCACCTCGCCTCGTCCACTCCGGCCTCGCCCTCGCCCCGTCCCTTCGCCCCGCTCCTCGCCCCGTCCCTCGCCCCGTCCCTCGCCCACCGTCCCCTCGCCCCCGTCCCTTCGCCCCGTGCTAATCCCTCGCCCCGTCAACGCCTCGCAACCGCCGTCCCTCGCCCGCGGCTCCCCCGCCCCGAAATGCCCTCGCCCGTCCCCTCGCCCCGTCCTCCTCGCCCCGTCCCTCGCGCCGTCCCTCGCCCCCGTCCCTTCGCCCGTCCAGTCCCACGGATGGCTACAGTGTAGTGCACCGGTTGACAGCGAGAGGTGACTGTTCTAAGTTTGTGGTTCCAACAGCCGACAACAAAGACTCGTGGATTTCAAAAGAAGGTCAAAAGAGTAAAGTTTCTATTGCGTAGCCTTCGTATCCGGGGGATGAGATGGCTAAAGCGAAGGAACTGTAAATCCACGTAGTTAGATTCGAGTTACATGTAAATAACCTGAAGTTCTGAAAGTGAATCCCTTCTGAGATAAAATTCAAATTCGCTTATACATGTTTAGTTTAATAGCCAAAGGCCGAGTGAGATTACCCAGCGTCTTTATCTCTACATAGGATAGAAGACGAAAGAGGCGTAGCGAAATTTGCAGTGTCAGAAGTGTGGAAGAGCAGTCTTGATGGACCTGCCGCCTAAACAAGAAAACCGACGCCTAAAGACTTAAGCGACATCAATAAGAAATGGCGGTATGAAAATCTGTGATCCGCGCAATCCCCTCTTCGACCCGTCCAGTGCTGTGGTAATTCTATCCCGTCTCAATCCACCTCGCCGTAGGATAACTGTCCAGAGCTTCCAAAGTACATACCTATCGATTCCCTCCAACCCGAGTCTCTTTCGTGAAGACAGGCCGGGCGGCAGCCAACAAATGGACGGCGTGCCGGCTACGAGTCCAGTCAAGTCATGGCCCAGAACAGCATGTACGGCGCTCACACCCAAGACGCGCAGCGCAGTCCCGCTGGCAGTATGCAGGTATGCGTGGCCGCTTAAAAGCGACAGTGGCGCCGCACGCGCTCCCGGCCGCTGGACATGGGCCGTCCGCGCGGAGAAGGCCAGGCCCGACCGCCGCGCTGCCGCCGCGGCGCGTTGCGCGTGTTCAAGCACTGAGCTGGTCATTTGCGCTGACAGGCCCATTTGCAAGGTGTCACCGCTCTTCTGTTGCTTCCGTGCTCCCCGCTGTTTCACTCTGCCTCTCTTGATTTTACCCGAACAGCGCCAAACGCACGGGAAGGGTTGTAGTTTGCCCAACCTAGTGCGGTAATTTGGTAAGAAACCCCAATACAACAACCGGGCTAAAAAGTGAAGTGTGAGTTTCTTGCCTTCCACTAGGCAAGCCTTAGCAAATATGAACGAAGAACGAACATATGAACCTAAAGAAAAAAAAGTGTGACGAGGAAACTAAATACATAGGTTCAAAACTGAATAGTTGCCACCCGGTTATAGAAATGAAATACAGTGTGACTGTAGAAAGAAACAAACTACCGGTCATTATCAGACGGATGCCCAAGCGTCTCTTTTCGGTTTCTTTTACTGAGCATAATAATAGACACGTGTATCCTGGAATAGCTGCGTGAATATGACTTTAGTGCCGATGTTTATTACCTGGTCGGTCATTTGCTATTAATATCGACAACAAAAAAATGTTACCCAAACATTCGATAATTTCATTTTTGAATTGTGACAACTTTCAATATTCCTCGCTTTAATTTTACTTGGCAAATCTCTCACTTTTTTACGTCCGATTGTGCGTATTACTTTTTGCTTCATATTGCTTTTTGCTGTAATGTTAGAAGAAGTTCTATTTAATTTCCTTCCTCTTAAATTTGTTCCCTTTTTAAATTTTTTTTTTTTTTTTTTTTTTTCTTGTACTTCTAATAAAACACGTCACATGTGTTGTGATGCACGACCATCATTGAGAGTTCTCCGCTTTCGTACTAACTGTTCTAGATGATTTAGTATTCTATTTTCTAGTGCAGCTATTTTCAACCTTTGATGCTACATGCTTTCATAAATAATAATTCTAATAAACAGTGGAAATAACGAATCCACTAACTTCTTTCAATGTCGCGACTTGAGAGAATTTGGAAATACGTTATCTAATAATAAACGAATGGATTGTGGGAAATGGTGTGAATAACGACAGTTAAATTACTTTTTAGTCAATATCAGAAAAACTTGAGAGAAAAAAATAATTTCTTTACGACCATTATACTTATTTCCACGCATTCTTGTATTGAGTCTATCCGAGAACTCACGAAAAGAGAAAGAACAAATCATACATATATTGATCAGAATAAAAAAATAAAACAACCAAGAGAAACAATGGATCACCTAGTCGTTTTCCTTGAGATCTCCCGTTTCTGAGGAAAGTATAAAGAAGCAAACTTGCGCTCTACGTTGACACATCTATTACCCAACCAATTTCTTGGCTCGAATACCTTTTCAGGGCTAAACTATCCAAGTTCCTATCATGTAATTTTCTTTTCTACTGACATGAAGCTACACCATACCTTAGTAATACGTCCTTCGATATTTTTAGGAAAAATATAACTAAAAGAACATTCGTATAACGAACACCATAAAGCATTTGAAACCCCTCTGAACCACATTTGACAATTTCTCGAGACGTGAATTTTCTCGCTTATTTAATGGCAAAATCCATACGAGCTCGCTGCCGAAAAAGTGCTGTTTGTAGGGTCTTTATTGCAATCCATGCCGTTAACACGGAACAACAGCAAACTCGCACGAGGGCAAGCCCTGAATCTGTACGTGACCTGGCTAGTCGTACCTGTGGAAGAGCACGCGACAACATACGCTGCACGGCCGGCGAAATCCGCTTAGCAGCTTGTAAGAGCATCGCTAAAGTAGAGGCAAGCCTCGGGGCCATGCAACGCTGCTCCCACATGGCACGAGAGAGTAACGATTGCGCGCAGTTGGCGTAGAAGTGACGGGTGATGCAAGGTAAAGAATTAGAAAGTACCAACTTGTTTTTCATTTTGTTGAAATATCTGTTCATATTCCCGTGTATGAATTGCGCCGGTTAATTTGAGATGTGTTATAAAGACTCTTCCTCTTAATTACGAAAAACATATAACATGACGGTAAATCGAAATTTGAAGAAGTATATATAATATACAAGCGTTATACAACCAAATGGATTCTTGGAAATAGTTTAGTTAATGTTACGTTCTAATAATCAAACTGTGTAATTCTTGATAAAAACAGATTGTTTCACTTTATGCAACGTTAATATTTGAATCTATGACATAATTTCCTGTATTTCCACGATTTGTATCATGAAGTTTGAGTAACTGAAAGCACACTACTTAATAAATAGCAATAACGCCGAAACAACTTAATAAAAACAGCATACTACAATAATGCCAATGGGCCAACCACAAAAGCAGAAAAATATAAACTCGTTGGCTATAGGGTTAGGGATGTAGAAATAGTAGAATGCAAGACGGTGAATAAGGCCACAACCCCATTAGAGGAAGGAAGGAGAAGAAGAAGAAAGGAAGAAGAAGAAGAGAAGAGAAGGAGGGAGGAGCAAGAGAAGAAGAAGAAAGAGAGAAGAAGAAGAAGAAGAAGGAGAAGAGAGAGAGAAGAGGAGCGAAGGAGAGGAGAGGAAAATGAATGAGAGAAGAGAAGAGGGAAGAAGGAAGGGAAAGACAGGAGAAGAAGAAGGAGAAGAGAGAAGAAGAGGAAGAAGACAGGAAGTAGGAGAGACCGGAGAGCGAGGAGAGGGAGAGGCCATACATCGAGAATCAATTCAATTCATTAATCGATTTGAACGTTCAGATACAAATTAACATTACCCGTAAGTTTGAACTAGTCTACAAGTTTTCTACACATTTATTCTTCTTTAACTACATCAATGAAAATACACATATCACACTCCACAAGACTAGATTAGTTCCAACAGATGTGTAATATTATTCATAGACGATTTTTTTACTTACATTTCTGCAAATGGGTAATGTTTTCGGAATAATACTTCCATACAAATGTATGTTCTGCATGAAATCGTAATGAAAAACATTCCGATCGCCTTTGAAATTACAAATATGATTAATGATTAAATGAAAAAATGTAACCTTAATTAATTTTTGTAATCATATGATATTTCTGCGCCTAATTGCTGGCCATATACAAAATTAAATCGACTTCGAATATTAACTCACTGCACTGCATGTGAGTGATAACAAAAGTAACAGACTCATAGATTACGTACGCCCAAATAAAACAATCACTTTTTATTTTAAATGTATGCCCCATTTTCTAATGAGAAAAATTTATCTTTGGATATTTCCTTGGTTTACTTCAATGAGTTGCTTAACGTAATGACCAACTTCAATCCTGAAGATAAATTGCTGATCCGCCTGCAAAAAAAATTTTAAACAGTGCTCGATAATTAATAGCGGGTTATGACTTCCTCAAGCCCTTGATCTAACCCCTTGTAACATCTTACTTAGAGCATATTGAAAGATCAGGTGTGCGCCACACTCGCATTCGGAGGGAGAACTCCTCGCTCTATTCAGGAGAAACTCGCAGTGATCCCACGAAATTTGCTTCAGAGAGTAAATCAAACTACGCTCAGCAATTGCCATGAATTCATTCAAGCCAATTGGCATGCGTTTCAGCATCTTCTGTAAGAGAAGTCACGCCAAACGCCGAAGAGGCTCATCTCAGCGCAGGGCCCGAGTTAGCGCTCTGCTGGGCGATGCTTCCCGTTCTTGGGCGACCGATAAATTATCCGCACTATATTATTTTGGACTCTGAAAAGCTACGATGATCGATTAAATTTCAATCGATAGCTAAATGAGACCTGCACCAGTTTCTAATCGTCCTTCAAACTATCCATCAACAAAATTTAATCAAAACCATTCTTTTAAATTTTGAAAATATACCACGGGATTCATGAAAAGTACTCCCAAAATTAAAATATTGGTTTCATATTCAATAGGGCGTGACTTCAGCCAGACGGATCGGGAAATATCAACTTTAAAGAAAATCGGTTGAACGTTTTAGCCGTCAGCGTTGTTCACAGACGGACAGACGTTTTGCTGTAGTTCGATTTTTCTGTATCAAAGACCCACATATATAGATTCTGAATCCACCACGTGTTAGAATATATTTTTTTTTAATTTAGCAACTGCATTTATCCACTTTTTTCATTACTAGGGCCCTGTAATGAAAGATTTTCTGTCGAAAATTCACCGTTTTTTCGTGCAGCATTACATAACTTTTTCTCTGCATACACCGACTGTTGTCCTGAGCTATCATAGTCGCTCTCGTCAACGTGAACGTGTCGTCGTAAAACACACACACGTGACCGTGTGACACACAACGTGAACGTGTCCTCAGAACCGAATGCCCGAATTTTTTCAGTTGTTCGGGGCTTTCCACGTTCATCTGCCAGTCACACAAAGATGTTAAGCATTGCAACAGAAGTTTCCTTATGGACTATAAGAACATTCCGTTCTCGTCAGTATATTTCTTCTTTAAGACGAGCTGATTGGTTCCAGCTCATGACATCACACTCCCCAGAGAGTTCCAACGTCGGTGTCAGTGTCAGCGTCAGTATCAGCGACGTGCTTATCCGAACGAGAGGGAACGAGATTGGGAGGGAGTGCGGTAGCTAACTCATAGTGGCAGGCGCCGGCCTCGACGACGCCGAACAAGGCAAGAGGGAGGCCTGAGAAAGGAAACCAAGGCAGAACAGAGGACAAACGCATTCCTCTGTCTCAGAGGATTTGTTTTAATGGTAACATAAAACTGGTTCTTAGTTCTATCTAGGGCCCAATATAGTGGATACTCATCTATATTGAAGCGCCAACATCAATTGGAGTATCAAATATTTCGGCTTATCGAGCAATGAGTTACTGAACACCATGTTTTAAGGAAGAAATTAAATTCGAAATACCGGTATCGTATTCCAGTTATCAATGTTCTTATAATTAAGATTCCAAGATTGATCTAGCCACGGTACCTTTAAGTGCCTTTACATTTCTGTCGAAATCATGGAGAATATGATTTGGTTCTGATGCAGCAGATGGTGTGTTATACAGAGCCCACACATTGTCATGTCACGTCTGCACGTTGAAACACATCTATAGATAAGTCCGAATTCCTAAACATCACACGTATTACCACTGATCCCACGTTAAGGTAGTGTGAATCCAAACTAAGGGTAGTGGTAAGTTAATGTTAATGCAAATGCTAATGCAGCATATGTAAGGCATTCTGGTTAGAAAGAGCAAACTAAACAAAAACACGATTCTATAAAACGCATTATAACGTTTTCTGCACGATGTGAACTCAACAAAATAATTATAAGATTAACGTGCATTCCACAAAAAAGGGGGAGAACTCCGATTAGTGCATCTTCAGAAATGAACGTCACTGGTATACTTCACAATTGGGTATAAGAAGATTGACAGATTGTGGAATTCGCTCTCACTTCCCGGGAAGCCACATATTTCTCCTTGCAAGTCACTGATCGCGTGAGCCTCGTCACATAAAATAATGCATCATTCATTGATTCATTGACTGTTGTTTGATTGACACTGATTGATATTGATTGGTAACTTTAAATTGATTGATTCATTGATTGACATTAATTTGACATTCATTACCGGGTGCGTCAATTGCTATGGTCATTAGTCACGAATGAGCTGTCCTTATTATATCCTTCAAGATGACGGTCATTCTTACCCACTGAAACGTCATATCCGGTGCCGAACGACACGTCGACATGAGAGGTTTCCTACCAACGGGACACCACCACGACCGGAACAAACTCTAAGAGCCCGTTATGTGTGGTGATAAAGTACAAGTGCATAAAAGTGTCAAGTGCGCGCGCGCGCGCGTGTGTGTGTAAGAAGAGAGGTGGAGGTGATGAAGAAAAGAGATCGTGGGAGGTTCGTGGTCCGCGTGATTGGGTACCATGCCGTCCTTCGTCTGGTATAGATCACAATATCCACATAAAACTACGGGCGCAGCCGGCCGCTAGAATGTTTCCTTCAGAAATCTTCCTGTCGGAGTCGCTGTTTTGGCATTAGGTATAGTCCTGAGGCAACTCAGCCGGTTTGTCACTTGTTATGAAGCGACGCTCTTGCGACCTGTCTCCTCTCCTTTTCGCACACGAGCAGTATATCAGTGTATTTCGACGCGCACAGTTCCGTTTCATTCAGTCCCTCGCGCTCAGCAGACAGCCGGCGCGCGGCATGAGTACATGGGGCGATTACCCGAGGTCTCGCAAGTCGAGCTTGATAATGGGACTGATGGGGGGAAAATTAGTAAAAAATTGAAAAATAAATTAGAACTCAAGAATATTGTTTACATGATTTTATAAGTCGTAGTACAGTAGTCTGATATTTCATACATTTTCGATTAAGTTGTTACTTTAAATATGTAATTAGACATTATTTACAAAGAAGGACCCTATGAAATGAATCAAATGAAGATAATATTAAAATATGTTTCACTGAAAATCATCTTATTATTGGTTTAACGAGGAATTTTATTAACACTAACTAGACACATTTTTTAGAGTTTTAAGATCTCCGTCGAAATCGTCTTATTTCCTCACTAAATACTTTTTACTTACAACTATTATTTAAAATATATTTCCAAATATGTTTTCTATCTTGAACGTTTCAATACTTGTTATTTGTTGAAATAAAAAACTTCTAGTCTCTTGATAAAACTTTCATATATTAATTTTTTTTCGAGGGGAGGAGGACTACGTTTTAGCATTGCCCTGGGCCCAAAATTGTCTAGCTCCGGCACCGCCTGCAGTCGCCACGCGACGCCCTGCGGCGAGTTCTGATGCAGCCCGGCGAAGAAACGAGCGGGCGAGAAAGAAGAGCAACGGAAAGCGAGAGCGCTCTCTTCTAGCTCCGGGGATTCGCAGTTCCGAGAGTTTGAGATATAACTGGAGCATAGGTCTCCCACGAGTCCAATAGTTCCTTTCAAACGCGGAATAAGCCTTGAATAATAGAAGGCTTGGAGTCTTCAGAGATAAGGTCAGTTCTACCGTGCGGGAAAACTAAGGGACAGATGGTAGTATTCGCCGGCCGCGTCTTTGAACAAGACGCGGCAAATACGTTTTAAATGTACTTTGAAGAAATCGCGACTCATTCCTAGTACATACTTTGTATTGTAGCTGTTCTTAGTAATTGCTATTGTTAATTAAAATGAGTAACTTGCAATATAAAAAGCTGCTCATCTATTGGGTGGCACATTAAAAACAAAAGAATTCGGCAGAGCAATTCGGGTCACGGCCTACATCTACTTATTTGCTGTACTACTACTCGTCTTTCTACCTTCCTTGGAAATGCGCCCAATCATTCCAACAGCAGGAATAGGAGCGGCACTAGATTTGGAAAGGAAGGATCACGTGCGCTCGATAGAAATTTTTTAACGTACTAGTGCGCCAACAACTAACCTAAACGTTTTGTACTATTATTTCATTTTTATTTACAAGAATTATACAACAGCATTAATACTGTGCATTATCACTACACATTAATTATTTCATAAAAATGCGCAACTGAAACGCTGTAAACCGAGAAATTGTAGGTTTTTGTCCCAATGATGATTTTTGAACGTTATTAAATAGGAAGTATCGTCCAAACATTCCTGACGAATGTTAGAGCATTACTTTAAATTAGAAAAATTTAGTGACGCCGACGCTGTAAACTATTTTAAAAATAAGTTTCTTTCATTCGTAATTTCTATAATGCCCAACTTCGTTTAAATATGTTCTTTCAGTATCTGGCATTAGTCTTACCAATGAATTGTAGTAGCTGATAATTTATACTACCGTTGAAAAGTTCCCAACACCGAATTGCCTTGTATGTTACCTCCATACGGGATATGCACTGGTCTTATTATAAAATTATAATCACTTTAACAAATACTTACAGATTTTGATGATGCTATTAGTTAAATTTTAGAACAGCTTCATTTTTACGCTTTTCTGTTAATACGCATAAAAATGAACATAGCACATTTGTATTAGCACAAATGCTAAATGTAAAAATGCAATAAATTCCCAATTAGTTTCGAAACTTCTGTCGCAACATCTTTAACAAGTACATTTGATTCTTCCTCGAATGTCCTTAACACTTCCATATTTTTCTCCCCCAATTTTTTAAGAGTTTAAAACTTTACAAACTCAGTCTAATTTGTGTTCACTCCTACTTCTGCAATTGTTCGACTAATCGTTTTGTATTTGAATCTAGTGCTGCTTGCGAATCTAGCATTAAAAGGTGACTGTTTTCTATGTTTATGTGAATAAGGTGTTAGTTAAGTTCAATAAGAATATGTAATGGGTCACATTCATTTGAAAATCAGTATTTGCACTCTTATATAAGAACGTAAAAGTGAGAAATGGAACATCACGTTCATTAATTCTCTAGCATTACTCAGAGTATTATTTTCTCCGTATTCACGTGAAATTCAAGCTTAATAACTTCCGAGGCGATACTGTTCATAGTGTTTGGCAAATTTATTTTTTTAAATACGATAATTAGAATCCAAATTAAAACCTGCAGCGCGATGAACTTAATGATTTAATTGTGCACTTACATATGTCAACATCAGTGTTGGAAACGTCGCGAAAGAAAATTATGGGATATTGAGTAAAAAATGCCTTTAGGTACCAGAGTTTAATCAACGTCAACAACATATATCAATTTAGGAGGCGTTGGTTTAATTTCTGACATTACCACTGAGAGCGCAGCGCCAAAACACAAAAAAAAAGTTTTTGTAAATTTCTTTGAATCTTCTGCCCGAATCCGAAAACAAATTATCAGTTCCCCATCAGGAAATTGAAATGCGTCGAATGACACCTCATATGTCTGGATTGGTGCCGCGGGAATTTGTCTAGCCATGAGTGACGGACCCGCATATCGGAACATACGAACACTTGGAGTTTTACTCAAATACTGTATAAGGATAACGGGCCGAGGTAGGCATTATATACTAACACCCCATTATGTAGAAAAGCGTGCGACACTACTACAAGTGCACGATCAAAACTCACGACGGTTGAAGCGCCAAAAAAAGAAGATTAATTAAATGAGTCAATTCAATTTCATTTATTTCACGCCTTTATTTCATTTGGAAAGAATATCATACTGATTCCATATCTCCGATTCGGAATATTTGTGAGATTCAAAGAGTTTTGCTGTAAGATACTAAATTAAAGTGATAACATTTTTTTCGAATATGCCCCGAAAATAACGGGGGTTATTTTCAGTGATTGCAGGAATTTTAGTTTTGTAACTCCAAACTGAATGTTGATAAAATGCATATATTCTTGTTGGAAAGAATTAAACTGAGTGCTTAATAGCACAACATGGTAATGCTACTTAACTTCCGTTGTAACAATATTGAGAGTTATGTACTCTTGAGGAATTAGAGTCTAAAGATAGAAGGAACGACAGCAAAATTTTAAGTTTAGAAACAGACATACATTTTGTCCAATGCTATAAATGCTAAACTTATTTTTAAAATAACGTATAGTACAACAAAATGTAAGCAAAAATAAAGATGATCAACCTGAAAAATATGATTGCAAGATCCTTTAACTACGTACTAACGCGCAAGATTTAATTTAATCCGCACGATTGTGATGTTATGATCATCTTCAAAAGAGGGTAAACACAATGGATTTTGTTGTAACGTTATTCGCGAATACAACGTTATAAAGTTATTCTCATTTAAATTTACCACATAACAAATTATTCAATGCAATTCATTTGGGGTCTGTTTAGTAATTCCACTACAAAGTATAAATTATTCAGATAAATGCACGATTAAGATAAAAAACATAATTCAGATAAACGAGCGATTTTTCAATCGCATATATTATAATGGCGAGTTACACGAAATGAAATCAAACAATTTACTGAATGCTATCGGCTGTTCGTGCCACGTCACAGCGTATGGTGGAACGCCAGCGATCCGAACATCACACCAGCGTTCCTCAGTCATTTCATTAATCCATTTTTAACCTCATCTAGTAACTGCAGATTTCAAGTGCTATTTCCTATAATCTACAATAATAACCAATTACCATGAATAATACCGAATATTTTATGTTCTAAGAACTAGATGATCGACTAAAGCGAAGATGGATTAACAAAACTCAATGATTTTCAATGGTGCCAACATCGTAATGTCCATTAATGCACCCATAGGACATTATACCAACAATTCTGTTCCCACATCGTGGCGTTTCTCAGACATTTTGTTATTCCTTTCTTTGCGTCATCTAGAATTACAACAGAATTAAACCGTTCCTCTGCCATTTACTATAATCAGCAAAAATAACCTACTTCAATCAATAAATAATCCTAATTTTTAAGAAAAACCTAGCGCAAAAGCGACGTCGGATCAACAATACCAAATCCTTTTTAATGGCAACTCCCCCTCCCTTCTCCGGCAATTTCGCTACTCAATGGCAGCCTCTTCGAATCAGCGTCAGGAGCGCTCTTCCATTCGAACGCAGCGTAACAAAGCCCTATCTGCCCTTTAGAAGATGCACGGCCCAAGGTCTCGCTCGCGCGCTAGAGTAGCGCCGTTCCTTAGGTGAGAGCGAGGATAAAGCCGCCCTTCTACCCTTCGCCCTTTCGTCCCTTCGCTTCCCCGAAGGATACAGCCCACCCGCTTTCCCTTAGGCCCTCCCCCGTCGCCCCGGTGAGGAGGGATACTTCTGTGGCCGTCAGCCGCTAGGGATCGTCGGTTAAAACGACCTGCGCGGCTTAAACACTTGAGGCGCTCGCAGCGCTGGCCGGGGGGAAGATGGTCCCGGGAAGCGAAATTGAAAACTGTTGTTTAGCAGAAAAAATGGCTTGGAACGTTGTTAGCATTTTTACTTTCTTGCTACCGCTTACGCAGTAAAGATAAAGTTATGTAACGCTGCGCGAAAAAAACAGCGCCTTTTCGAACCCCAAAACTCTTATTACAAGGTTCTTGTTACGAAAACGTCCACAAATTCACGAAAAAAACGCAAATTGACAAGCTCTCTATAATTGATGAACGCTCGCAAATAAATAGATCGTATGAAAAGTTGAAATGTTTTAGAGGCAAGACTCTGCTTTAACTCCCTATTTCAACCCTATAACTACATGGATATGCACCAATAAGAATAATACGCCAAATAAGCCGTAATGATAACCATAAAATAGTGTAAAAGAAACAGATCTTTTACGTGCTTTAAACCTGTAATTCACTATCGTGATGGATTTGGGTAAATTGTACAGAATTATTAAGTTACACGTTTTGTAAGTAGTGACAAAGTACAGTAGACACAAAATGTGTTCACGCCAGCTGTTTGAAGGTACTATCTTACACCAAAAAAGTATATGTTTGTTGAAAATAACAGGTAGCAAAAACAGTAAATTAAACTGCAGTTGTTTAGGGAAAGTAATAACCATATAGCAAAAGGAATTAAACAAAAATTTATAGCTATTAAAATTCGAATATACACGTAAGTGTATTATTTTTAAAATGATGATTGAAATCGCAAGTTAAGCTGCTAATTAATTAGTTGATTAATTGGTTGATTGGCGGTACGTTAAATTAATTAGATCCGTAATTGTAGTGCATGTTTTCATCACTGGAAATGGCGAGTCATCGACATCCTGCACCGACTTACATCGGCATGCGGCCATTTCCCCAACCAGATATCGCTCAATGAGTCACCGCCCTAGCCGCGACAAGCTCTAAGCTCCCGACATGTTTCCCGACTAGTTTGACTGTGTAGTACGTGATAGTGTAAGTAAAGTATGAGGATAGGACAAGGAAGAAGAAAGGTAAGATCGCGCGCGGTCCGTGGTTGTTAGGGTACTGCCCCGACATTCGCATGGTCTTGATCGGAGAAACTAAGGAAAACTACCGATCCAAGCAGCCGGCCGCTAGAATTCTCCGACAGTTGAATTCTACCTAGCTGTCTAGCTAGTGTCCAAAATCCTCCCCTCGTCGGGACTCAAACCCTAGCACCTCGCGGTCAGACGCACTGCAATGGTATCAGTTTATGCCCCGAGACACCCTTGCCGACGTCAACGAATTAGTAAATGAAATTGTGTCTACCTGCATGAGAATTGTATAAATTCCTAATAGAATCCCGCCTCTGCGCGGTTTGGAAATATATCTATAAAAAATCAGTACTTTTCGTGATTCTGTCTTAATATTTTTGAGAGAATAGCTTTTCAACTTTCTTACCGGTGGAGAAGTGAGAAAGATGTAGCTGATTTGGCAAGAAGTGAGAAAGATGTAGCTGCTTTGGCAGGAACTTTCCGAATACTCACCTGAAAACAAAAGAACAACAACAATTAAGATCGTATAAGTCGAAAATACACTCTATTGAAAAGGTTGGGTTTAATTTTTTGTGTTCAAATCAAAAGAAAGAGCTCAATTATGGAAGTAATATTTTATAAATCCACTTTGCTGTGATTGTCGAAACATCCCCCACAGTCGGGTCGTCCGTCTCAACAAACATTAACTTCCTCATCGACGGCATGTAATCTGTAATAAATGGTAAATTTTGCATATAATTGTTTTTGCATTACATGCAATGTTTTCCATCTCATTATATCACATTACAGGTGTGATGTTTCTAAAATTATGAGTGAATTCCGAAATGGAGTCACAATATAAAAGGTAGACAATTAAATTTGTGGATTGGCAATTTTTTGTATTATTTGCAGTGTTTGATGTATTATTTGTTGGTATGTTAGTATTGTTTGGTGTGGCTTTATGTGAAACGCATTGTTTAAACCACATTATTTAGCATAGGAATGCGGTGTCATTAATGTGGCTTGATAGTATGAACATCTATTACTTAAAACTAGCTTCATGATCCAAAGTTTATTTACCTTTATTATTTATTGCGACTTCAGTATTAAGGCTTCATTACATTAATGAGATTCCTTTCTCTAATTTACTAGCCCATAAATGTTACAATTGGATTAGTATTACCATTATTAAGTTTTATGCTATACGAGAAAAGAATCGAATAAAAGAAAAATCAAATACTTTCGACTTCTTTAATTTTCAAATTCATAATATATCTCCATTCTTAACTTTATTAATTCCGTTAATAACAATTTATTTAGTTGCTATTTTTTGTGTTATGTCAGTCCTATAAAACGATGACCTAAGCGATGAAGTTATGTGCTCTGAGATCTAATGTGTTGATCACCAAAAAAAAATACATTCCGTAAGCCATTAGCAAATTCAGGTTCACCGGTACCAGATAAGAAATCTCAAAAGGACAGAGAAATCACAAAATATATCAGTATATTATATATAATGCTAATATTCTCCCACAGGTTTTTCCACCAAATTAAACTTAATAATTACACCTATAAAACTCTCCTTTCTCGGCAAGTCAATGTAATTCTGATACTTTATATAGGGAGCATTAACAATTTTCTCCCTTGCCCAAATCCATGCGTTAAAATTGTTTTTAAAACATACCCTAAAAGTGGATAGCAAATGAAGATTTTTTATGATTCAAAAACATATGACTGAAATTAATAAATAGCTAAAACCAGAAGCTAAATGAATTTCTCGACCTGGAAATTGAAATTATGCGGTTTCATGAAGAAAGTCGACAAATGATACGAGTTTCACCACTTAAAACAAATTCCATTAAATTCTATCCTGAGTTTCCAGTTGACTCCATACTCTAGGCATTTCGACATACGCGATTCGTTCCGATACATTCCCGCTAACCGCATGACTACCTCTTGCGGCGAACCATAAATACACTGAGAGGTAAATAGGATACGTTGCGATGCACAAATCTGACTCACCGAGAGAGAATGTTTTGATGACAAACGTAATAATAAGCAAACAGGCCCGCTACGGTATGAAATAATGGGTCAGTGAGAGAGCGAGTCGTATACCCAAATGTGCGAATACACACCAGTCGGAAAAAACTGACTTCCACGCAGCAATGATCACGCAAATTGATATAAACACTTCCAGCGAGCAATTATCTCAGTCAAATTGAACCAACTCATCTCTCATCATCTCTGCAGACGTGGGCCAGATTCAAGGTAGAAATTTCACATGTTATTCATGAATTAATGGCTGATGTACGAGATACTGTGGGGAAAACAGTCCCGCTAATATTCAATAGAGAAAATGTAAATCACTGCGTCAGTGTGTCAGCAAGAACATATTTATTTCTGAAATCTAGCATGCGAGAATACGTTATACAATCATAATTATTTGTTTGAAAAAATTCAGTGTTTGCTCGACTTATTTTATTGTATTTCAGTTACAATATTAGAAAAAACAATATAATCTACATTTCATTATATACTAACCCCTATTCGAGTTACATCTAGACGAGTTCCTTGCTTCTAAATAATATACGCACGCTATGTGTATGAATCAAAACAGTACAAACTCCTGTACATATCTTTTTAATCCATACAGCACCGCACACACCAAGATTAACATTTCTCTTTCCTTTTCAACTGCCGGGTGACTCGTTCCGTGCCTTAAAGTCCGCGATCAAGAGTGTATGAAAATCAGTACGTGGCTTGACAAATTAAGAGCAAATTAATTCACCGCCGACGTTGGTTTTTACGTGTTGTAGACGGAGAAAAAAGCCGTAAGACTGTACACCGTGCACGCTAGCTCTGACAACTACCCACGGTTTCTTTTGCTGACCCCTTCGTCGACAGAACATTCCCGCCTTCGTCATTTTCTTCATCGCTGCCACCGTACATTTTAGTGGCCGTGTTTTCAGAGTTGGGCAAAATACTTGAAAAAAGTAATTCAGATACAAAACACAAAATACTTAGTTGAAATTATTTTACATACCAAATACAAAATGAGAATTTAAAATACTTTTAAAAACAAAAAAAATGCATCCACTACTGATACATCATGTTTCATAATCTATTTCTCAAAACGTGGTGTTGGTTTACAACTATATGCAATTAAACACATTTTCTTTCAATACTACTAGGTTTTCAAACGTTGTATCAGTAATGTTTCTTCTTGTAATTGTAAGGGTCTTATTCCATGGACATCGAATTTTGTAACAAGATCGTCAAATTTTGTTTCATCGTTTACTTATCCCTGAGTATTGATAAACCAGATGTTTAGATTGTTTTACCTACTTGGCATTAGTATCACTATTCTCAGTGCTATTCATTTTCCTTCTATGTGAATTTCAGCGCTCATTACACTAAGACAAATTATCTAAAATGTGTAAAGAAATAATGAGTCCCCTAGTGACCAGTGAAATTGTACAGCATTGCGTGCATTTAAAATTTATATAATTTATTGCTTTTTTAAGCTTTAAGAGTGATAAAATATATGGTCGAATTATAGAAAACTAACTCTTCAATAACAGTGAACTATTTTCAATCTAGAATAGCACATTTTGATGATTTATCAGTTTTCACACTCACATTGTAAGTTTAACTCTTTAAACGGCGCAAGTACAAGCTTTTAACCAGTGCGTACAACCACCACCCAGAGAGGTGATGATGCATAATGTGACAATATAATATAACGTCTGTTAAGTGGTCTTCAAAACCCATTAATTGATTTCTCCAAGTGTCTCCGGAAATAAATTCTCTTCGATTAACCAAAATATTGAGTTATCAAAAACTTATTTTAGATACTGCTGTAGGGATTGAAAAATTGCTTCGAAATATCAAAAATACATGTTATCGATGTTTGGGTTTCTCACGTTTTTCTCTATATATTGAAATTCAAATTTTCAACAGCGGATTAACAAAAAGTATTTTTGTATTTTGAAAATACAAAATACCTTCAGAAAGTATTTTTGATACAACATAAAAATTACACAAGTATCTAAAATACGTACTTTAAATTCAAGTATTTTCGATACTGCCTAACTCTGCATATTTGGCACTTCGGTTGCCTACATTATTGTTATTACCACCCTCTAAGTCATTTTCAATCGTTTCCCATGGTCACCTATTCCATCGTCATCATCACCACCGTTATTAGAGAATCAGCACGTCACAAACGATTACTTCAAGAGATCCTCAAAGCTAGCTACGTCGTCTTTGTCGACGTCGACGACGTCGTCGTCACCGTCGTAGAAATGCTTTTAGCGACAAGGAGCCAATGAATCAATTGATTGACTATTTCGTGCGCGGCAACTTCTAAGGTCGTTAGTACCATAAGCGTCATGAATGTAGTTTTCCTCGTGAGGAGGCGATGATCGTCCCCCGCTGGATGGTGCGATCTGACGTCCATCTTCCCGCTGGCGGGTTTTCCCAAACCTGATATCTCCCACCCCAGGTAGGTCAAGCTCCAAGCTCTCGACTTGCATGGTAGTGAAGTGTATGTAAGTGTAAGTAAGGGGTGACGATATGACAAGGAAGAGGAAGGAAAGATCGCGGTCCGTGGTCCGTTTGTTAGGGCACTGCTCCAACATCCACCCGACGTTGATGGGAGAAAACCACGGAAAACTACCTAATGGACCAGCCGGCCCTCTAGAATTCTCCTCTAAACAGCGGCTGAATACGACCTAACTATTCAGCAAGTGCCGAAAATCCTGCGACCGTCGGAATTCGAACCTTGGACCTGCCTGTCAGAGGCATTGTAGTGACAGTTAATACTCTGAACCAGCCCTCCCGGTATGTCACCGTTATCTTCAACTCTCTTCATTGGAATCACGAGCTTTGTCGCCGTCGCATTAGTAATGTACTTATTCTCGTCATCGTCGTCTTCGTGTCGGTCGTCCTGGCTGGTGCGCCAGCGCCTGAGCGCCTCGGCCTGAGCGCTGAGCCGCGCGGCGGCCAGATGCAAATCCCATCCAATGCCCAGGGGACAGAGCGTGGCGTTGAAGTTACATCACAGGGGTGGAAACCGCAAGTACAACTCGGTGCAAGTCGCGTTGAAATTACCATAGATTGTTCGTTAGCCAAAGTAGACAAATTGTGAGTTAGTCTATGTAAAAAATCTGATGGTAGAAAGTAATACGATTGCTATTGTTAAACGTTTTCTATTACTATATATTTACGTTTGCCAGTCCGCTTTATCTGCAATGATAGAACATTATTAGGCAATGAACTCGCATTAAATTTAATAATGTTAATGTTATGTGTTCAAAATAAGAACATGAGATCATGCAAAATCGATTATCAAAATATCTCTTAAATAATCTTTTGGTTTCAAGTGTGGATCTGGTTTCATGTCTTTTACTTCTAATTGACACAAAATATGAAGTTTATTATTTCATAACATTTTTAATGGCTAATATTTATACATGTAAACATTCTATCGTAGATCCTTAAAATTAATTAAATTATTTCGTATACCTCATTATCAATTTTCCAATTTATATATTTTTAATATTTCTCAGAAAAGCAAAATCATATCTGAAACAATTAAACCTAATGAGCCTACAAACAAAACGCATAATTCACATGCATTCAATGAATTATTCACATGCACAATTGTATTACAGCAGCTAAGAAATCTTTTATGACACTATGAATATGGAATGTAATTTTTAATAATGTCTCCAATATTTTGTTGAATATTCACAGGTGATTTCTGTTAGGAATTGTCCGCAGTTTAGACAACGGTAGGTCGCTTGAGAATTGCAGGCATGATTACCACTCCTGGCACTAACCCGCTGGTCACACCGAAGCCCCGCAACAGTGCGGTGTACCAATAGGTAATTAATTAGTTTGTTACATAAACGTAATTGATTTATATTACCCGGCATACGTGAGTTGGCCTTTTAAACAGCTGCCGGACATCGTCACGTGTTTGACGCCCAATCATAGTTGATGGGAGGCATCTGACAGAGGTGCTAATAATATTACATTACAGTTTCCAAGAGTGGCGGAAAAGAGTAATTCGATGTACTACAGCATTTCAAACACGTTAATACGCCTAAAATTGCACAAAGGAAAACACAGTTTGTGGCAGGAGAATGTCTATAGGACTTAAATTGAATTTTACTTCACCATTAACCGAATAATAAAATACGCCATCGTGGTACTTTATTGTTAACAAAACTTTGGTTCGTTTGTCACGTTTCAGGTGGTAAGAAAATATAACGAGAGAAAACATATTTTAACCGTGTAAGTACGTTGTCGGTTGCCCGGGTGACATGGCGTGTTTCAGTTTTCGTCCATTATGCCGTGGACTTCGTCGGGGCTGACTGGCGCTAGGATAACCGTAACCTGAATGACTCAGTGCGTAGAAGAAAATTACTTAATTGTAATCACGTTTGCATATTATATTACTTCTGAACACTCTTCATGATAAATTGACATTTAGAAAGTTTGTATTCGATTTGAGAATACACAAAAATAAATTTGTCTTCGCTTTCTGCAGAGATTTTGCGGGAAGTGACAGAATAAGCGTTTTATGTATTAAAATTATGAGCTAGTTTCTTCGTACAAAAATAAATTAATAGAGTGTATTTCTAATAATATTCAAATAAAACCCTTTCATCCATTACATCATTACAATTATTCATTACAATTAGATAAACTATCATTTACATTTTGTTTCCTTGGATTCCAACGTTTTCATTGGTAAATAATTTCTATTTTAATCTCTAATACCACTAGAAATTGCAATTAGTGAATATTACTTTAAAAAACTTTGATCGTACACAACGAACAAATTTGGAGCCACTTGACTTATTTTCAAGTTTAAATTTGACTTTCTTGAAACGTATAAATATAATGATTCATTATATGACTACGTTTGCCTTCAAAGCAGTGTAGATGTGAGTTATTTTGTTGAAACATTGTTGACGTCACATAACACTTCTTCCAAACCAGAGCCACTTAAACTAGTCATTAGCACGTAATTCCGTTGCGATAAGACGTAAAAGCCAGCATCAAACTGCGCTTGCGTGGGGATCTCCCGCGAAATCTTCCCAGATCTCTCGTCCGATGAGCGCTTTGAGGTGAGTTGTCTTCCGGGCGGTCGCGCCGGGCAACTTGCCTCATCGGCAGTCAGCCGGCGACGGAGTCACTCGACCGTCGAACGGCCGCCGAACGCAGCGATTATGGAAGCAATTTTACACTCTCTGCCCTGATGCGAGGCGGGCATTCCGGGCACCAGAGTCAACAATCGGCGGCGAGGCTCCGGCGAGAGGGGCGGAGGCGGGGATGGGTGGAAGAGAGAGGCGGAGAAAAGACGGAAGGGCGGTGGGACGTGAGAGGAGTTGTTCTTGGATGGAGTGGGAAAGGAACTGAGGTAACACTCGGGATGGAGAAATTACGGAAAGCTAATGGGCCGTGAAGTTGAGGGTTGTTCTTAAAGGTAATTGGAAAGGAGTTGTGCTATCACTAGAGGTAGTGATGATGGAAGTGGTGGTGTGGGCACACAAGCCCGAGAGAACAGATGTGGCGGAGATACAAGGCGAAGGATCAAAAGTGTAAATGTAGAGATGCTTAAAGAATGTGGAGATGAACAAGAGAGTGAATGTAGGAATGTTGTAGAGAAGTCTCTGAAAAGCCGCGGAAAAGACAGGAAAGCACAACCTAACGAAAGAGTGAGAACTGGGAAGGTGTAGAAATGAAGTGAATGATGGCATTTGTGTCAGCGGCAAAGTATTGGTAATCGGTGTAGCGTTCGTTTGAATTGGAAAGCGAGGGTGAGGAAGGGCTGGCGAAGAACAAAGCAACCAATGCAGTCGTTAGGTGGTTGCGAGGGAGGCGGAAGGGTGTTGTGAGAGGCAGCGTTGGCGAGTCGGCTGCAGCGGGGACGGTGTCGAGGATCGCGGCAGGGAAGGCTGCGGAGAGGATGGTGGCAGTGACGTGGAGCGAAATTGGCGACAGGGTTGGCGGCGGGGTGGGTGGTGACGTGGACGGCGGCGAGGATAGCAACGTGGAAGGCGGCTAGACAAGCGACGTTGGTTGCAGCGGGGTTCGCAGTAGAAATGGACTCGTGCAGTTTGCA
>BOPP01000113.1:3294003-3333119 GCA_017312745.1 Gryllus bimaculatus
AGCCGCCAGTTAGCGGGCCGCTGGAACATGAAGCAATTCGAGCGCGGGTGGCGAGGGGCCACGACGGCGGGGGTGGAGCGGGACCTGGGCCCCTGGGGTGGCGTTATATAAGCGTCGTAAACGCTGTTCTTTTATTGAAGCGGGGAGAGGGCGCCGCGGTGCAGCACCGGGGGTCTAGCTTATCATTCGTTATTACCTTAACGCGTATAACGACTGGAGTAAGGTCGCGGTGCATATAGAAAGGGCGGAGCGGCTCGCGTGCGAACCTCGAAAAGGGCCGTCGCCGTCGCCGTCGCCGCTCCAGAGTGAAGTAACTGGCGAAGGAATGGCTCTTTGGCTCTTCGGCTCTTACGCTTCAGGGCGCGCCGCAGTGCCGTACTTCGTTCTTCCGAGGCGAGGTACTCCTCGCGGAGACTCGCGTTGCAAGGTAGGTTTTCGTGTCGAGAGAGACCTTCGGTCTTGTTTGCGTCGAGCTGAGAAAATAGTGCCGTCGTAAATGAATGAGGGCTAAAGCAGCGAGTGGATATTACTGTCGCGGTTTATAACTAGTTTCGGTTTTTACTGGCTAGAAGAAAGAACACGGTTCAGTATTTACGAAGAAAAGTGGAGTGTCACGTTGTGAGTACGTGTCATTACATTTCTTGAATTACTGTCGTTGCTTTCTTGTTGGTGATGGAGTTTCAATAAACATATATAAGTGAATAACTAAAATCGTGGCTGCCATAATTTAATTTTCACGATTCCGATTAAATAAAATGTAATACTTGCCTAGAAACATTTTCATCTGGAACATAAATAATATTATTATTCTTATTTAATGTTTATTTTTGTTTTACTTTATTTGAGGCTTTAGTTTAGCAGTGAATAAGCCATTTGGTGTAAGAGAACAAAGCAATAATGTTGTATTACCAATTTTAGTGACATACAATATTTAATATATACGTTTGCATCAATTCCTACTTTTTATGCCTTGGAATTTTTTGTTTTTGAGGTATTGTATCTAGTTTTAAATTATACTAATATTACAATACATCACACACAAACTAGAATTCTTTGAGACAATGTATCCAGTAATGGTTATAGTAAAACTCGCCAATAAATGCGGAAGATTAGGTGCAGCAGAAAATATAATTTCTTTCTCATGTTGTGATTTATCTCATTTATAAAATAATTATATACTTAACCTTAACTTAGAAAGTAAAAGGTGCGTAAAGTTAAGTTGTGATAAAGAGCGAAGTCTAAAATGTTTGACATACATAATACTCATATACTCATACGTAGTCCCTACGTTTGTCAAATTATTACTGAATATGATGTTCGTCCACATTCAAACGCGTCACTTTATATGCGTCATTTCTCTTGAAGCACATTCGGTAATCCAATGCACAAGTAGCACCCGACATAAATTATAATATCCATTCAAGAACGCCATTCCCCACACCAGTAATTGTTCTGCCGATATTCCAGAGAGGAATGGATTTAATATATAGGAACGCTGAAGCCGAGTAGTGAAATCACGGGACATGAGCTACAATCACGAAATGACTGAATTCCCCCCCCCCACACACCCTTGTGCATCAACGATAGCAGGGAGTCTATGAAATCGTGCTACGAGAGGAAACACCAGACATTCAACCAGAATTAGATCTCTTTCTCGGGACCAAATGTTAATTGTAAGCTGATATCTCTCTCTCTCTCTCCCCATCTCACTTCACGCATTCTCGGGTTCCGCTGGTGTTTACCACCTACTTCAGTATACTGCGTAGAACACAAGAATACTTGTAAAGTACCCGCCTCTCTCAACGCACATAATAACTGCGTGGTCAGAGTGAGCAAACTTATTGTTTACGGTCTTGTAGACAAAGACTGGGGTAGCGCTGTCTTTACGACAGCCCCTTCCCCTCTCATCGCCACCTAACAAGACAGCTGTGTTCACTTTTACCGCTCACGCACCGCTCTCCGCTAGCGTTTTCCCCAGAACTTCCTGTTCTAGGGCGGAGGCGATGTTACTTTACTGCAATCAAACGAGGTATCTGCCTCCCCCATCTTTCCGCCTTTCCTCGATTGGGGTGTCCCCCCTCCCCTCAAGCGAGGAGCTTTAGAGTTGTCTAAGGTCGGCCTTCGTTCGACCCAATGGAATTAGATCCATTGTGGTACCTCTGTGGGTTAAGTGCGCTTTGTCACTTTGTGTTCTGAGCGATCAAAGCTGTCTTGTTTGTCTGGAAATCGAGGGTATAGCGGTGAAAGGAAGAAAGGGAAAGAGGGTGTTTGTAAATGAAGATGTGATTTGTCCATAAGCGACGCGTGTATGTCTGTGATTGTGGGTGTAGGCGGAGGCGTGAGTTTGTGTCTATATGCATACGTATGTGTACGTAGTCCGCGAATGTTATTTAGTGGGAGTGGATGTGTGCATGATAGCGTCATTGAATAGTTTTGTAATCGTGTTTCCTCTACGTAAATAAAGGCGTGAAATATGTGACCTTTAGTGTAATGTTGTAATGAAGAATACTCTTGTGCGTATGAGTAGATGTTGGCGTGACTTTGTACTCATAAGTATTGGCATGAAGTTGTTTGTATTCGTGAATGGGTTTCCAAATAAAGACGAGACGTATGTATAGTTGTGAGTGCTTCATTATAAATAAATAATATTGAGAGTGTATGTGTGTACGATCAAGCTAGAGTTGTAATTAATACATATAAGTAATAAAGTAGGAAGGTGATTAATAGGACCCTAACGTGATGGTTTAAATTTATATAACGGTGAGGGTGCGATTTCGAAAACTCATGTAGTTTTAATATAAAACTACTTTAAAAAATTTTCAAATCTCCTCCGAGAGTAATTCTATAGAGATATAACAGCAATTTAATGCCTGAAAGAGGCTTTTTCTGCAATTTTTAAACATTAGGGAGATCTAAAGCAAATCAACGAACATTCTACATATGAAATCTTAAAATAAGAGAGAATATTTTCAATAAAACTAATTCTTTTATATCCATCTCGCCATTCACAGCGTGCTAATTCTTTTTAATAAAAACACTTGATATTTTGAAATGGGCTATCAGCTCGAGACTCAAATCCTGTTTCTATTGGTTCCACGCTTTAATTATGCATTGAGCTAGCAGACATGGGGCACTAAATGAATATCTTCTCATTCAGCTGAATTGTTCGCACGATTTAAAAATGTTTCGAATGGAGAAACACAGAAAATGAAGGCTTTAACTATCCTAATGAATTTTAAGCGAACCTCTCGCCTACTTTGGCGTTTCGAGCGAAAATAACACGGGGAAATTACCACTTTTGCACAACGTTGCCATTGCCACGTCGATTGGAATCTGATGCAGTTATGTTTTACGCATCCTTTAGCAAATGTAAAAAGATTTTGTAATGAAACAGTGCTGATGAGGCTTTGATACTCCTGAATTTTACTATACCAATCGTTCGAAGTAGTAACATGCGATGAATAGACTGTTTGCACCGTTGTGAAGTCATCGTTAATATTTGAATTTCCACTTAGACATGATATTGAACATTCAGTATTTAAATTCATTCTAATACATGGTGTGCTTAGTTCTAATTGATTTTTTTAAATATGTCAATCATTTCAAAATATTGAATATTATTTTGCCGATTCACCAGGGTAGTACATCAATTCGCATGTACTGTTAAAAGGCTGGAATTGATGGACAATGAACGATGTGAAGCTGTTATATTGTAAACGTGTAACCGTGAAAAGAGGAATGTTA
Source organism: Gryllus bimaculatus (assembly GCA_017312745.1). Classification (NCBI taxonomy): domain Eukaryota; kingdom Metazoa; phylum Arthropoda; class Insecta; order Orthoptera; family Gryllidae; genus Gryllus; species Gryllus bimaculatus. Next base: position 3,297,748 of record BOPP01000113.1, read on the forward strand.
CGGGTGACAAGAAATACAAACTAGAATTGAGGAGAGTGTATTTTCAGAGATATTGGATGCATAATGAGAATAGGTGTGTACAGTCAAATGGAAATGAAGAGAAAAGAGAAGAGAAGAATGCAACCTGTTGTAGACCACCTTAAAGAGAGTAGACAAATAATGGATAGAAACTGGGAACGTTCATGGGAACTGAAAAAGCCCTCAACGGCCAGAGAAGAATGGGAATTGACTAGAATACTTAATGATGATAAATAGAATATGTCCGGAAAACTAGCTTCTATTTGATTTTATTTAAAATCTTCTCATTATTACTTAGTTTTATGCTCGACAAAAACTTGTGCTATATTGTAGGTACTATATTATGAGAGTATTGTGCAGCGAACATCGACGCAGGCAAGTTTGCAAACATTTAGACATTTAGTGAACGACCTTCATCGCAAATCCATACTTCAGTAATACCGTAGCGAGAAGGAAAAGCAATTTTGCAGAGAAATACGAGTTTTCAGACATGATACAAACATTTTGTTAAACGTGTTTGATATGATGTTAGTATAGAAATTTGTAAAGGCGTGTGCCATGCTCCGATGTAAAATTAGAGATTACAATGTTTTGAAAAATAAAGTCAAAACTAACATAGTATTATTGTTGTAAACCTAACACAGTATAACTTGTTTTCAAAAATTGGAATTACGTAGACACAATAACGTGTGTCAATCTCAACAATTTGTATGCATCTTTAGAACTCAGAAAGTTATCATTAATCAAATTAACAATATTTATAATTATCTCCAATCCAATATTTTTTTGAAAATGTAGTAGTTACCAGTTAATGAATATTTAACCAAACTAAGTGGCTAATTTGGTGAGTACAAATCTTTCGAGACTTGCCATCGGCAGGAATTTCTTTTAAGTACAGAAAAATATTTTACAATCATTACTTCAAAGCTACATGTAATTCTATAAACGAATTTTATTCCGAGCATTTTGACTCTAGAAAAGTGTTTTTCATTCCGATAACTACAGTTCGACAACCGAATTCAGAGGAGAAAAATGAACGCATATGCGCATTTATTTGCAGTTCAAGGTGCCACTTAGGTACAAGTCGAAGAATATACAGGGATTATGTCCAGCTACGAGACGAAGTACGAGATACGAGTGTGAATCAACACTCTCTTTGTTCCCTCTCCCCTAACACATCACACCCACACCACACACCACACTACATTACACCACACACACACACATACACGAGCGCACGCATGCACACATATACTCTACACACACACGTTAACCCCAATCACGTATTCATAATTCCATGCTCTAGTCTTGAATCCTCACGATTAACAAAAGACATCTTTCTCTATCCAACGCATCGTCCAGCAAGTAGGTACCTATTTTCGGGATCTACCAACATGTATACATTGCCATTTTCACATGGGTCCTTATCAAGCGAAATGATATTATCAAACGACTTTGTCCATATTTTTTCCGGTTTCGCTTCAAACTTCGCACAGGAGGCGAAGGACAAGGTGGAGATGAAGACTGAGAAGAAAGCAGAGAAGATGGAGAACGAAGAAATGAAAAAAAGTGATGGAAAAAGTGGAGGAGGAGAACGATGCAAAGGTGAAAAAACGAAGGTGGAGGAGGAGAGAATGTGAAATCTGAGGAAGTGGAGACATACATGAAAACTGGAGTAGCGGTAGAAGTAAGGAGGAGATGGAAGCGGAGTCGAAAATAGACGGGTGCAGGGGGAGTGTCGTACGAATGACGACGTAAAGACCAATGCGGAGAGCAGCACAGGAAGAGGAGGAGGCGCAGGCGGTGTTGGAGTATGGAATGGCAATGAACGAATTTATAGATGTTTCTCCTCACGTCATCTGTTACGGTCATTAGGCCTGTTAGTTGAGTGAACGTTTTATCCAGAGCGGCGGCCGTGACCCTCCCCGGCGGGATGGGGCTCTCCGGCGCAGATGTTCACATCTGCTTGCGTGCGATATCCCCTTCCAGGAATCTCCGTCAGCGGGGCATTGCCTCACCCGAGTCCAGGCTCTTAGCGCCCGAGCGACGCTGGCGGGGCGTGGGCGGCGGAGGCATCGATGCCGGTGAGTGCAGAGGCAGGGCGAGGGCGTGTTTTGCAGGCGCCGGCGCCGCCGCCATTTGGCGCGGGCCCGGCGCCGTGTTTGGCCGCGCCGCTCGCGCCCGCGCCGATTTATGCGCTGCTTATGGACGGCGGTTTTCCGCCACGCCCCCTCCGCCCACGCCGTCCCTTCGCGACCCTCGGCCGACCCGCCTCTCCCCGCCAACCCTCCTCCGCAACTACCTTCTGGCATTGCGGTTTAGCTCAGTGACAGCATAGCTGATGCTTCTACAACCACTCTGACCAGGCGGTCCAAGGGTTTCACACTAACTAGACAGTTAGGTCGAATTCAGCCGCTGTCTGGTGAAAAATTCTAGCAGTTGGTTGCTCTGATCGTCACTTTTCCAATCAACACTAGGTGAATGCCGGAGTAGTACCCTAACAAACGGCCCATGAACCGTCCGCGATTTTCTTCCTTGTCCTATCCTCACTCCTTACACACACACACACACTTGCATTCACTACACTTCTACACATTTCGGGAGCTTCGAGCTCGTATCGGCTCTGCTGGGGGGAGATACTTGCATGTGGAAATTCTCCGCGCGCTCACGTGTAGATTGACACCGGGTGGAGTGGAGAGGAATACCGCCTTTTTCAGGCATAATAACATTCAGTAAACCAAGGTCGTTAATGACCATAGCAATTGACGTGCCGGAAAACATCAATCGATCGATGGGCGATCCCTGCCCCCACACCGTCGTTCCATAGAGCTGTCTTGCCCGGACGGCACCTGCTCTGCGGGTGGGTCGGTAGGCGGCGGCTCCACGAGCGAACAGGGGCGGCGAATAAATCAAGAGAGCGCAGTGAGAACAGGAAATTTGGACGAATGTCCGAATGATTGTGTTGAAAATTTCAAGGGACCAGCTACCGGAGATGTAAAACGACAGCTGCAAAAACTCCTAATCGTGTCTAAAACTAAGAAAACTCAATTCGCGAAAAAGAGTGCATTGGCTGAGATAGAAAACACTCGATTGTAAATCTGAGAAAAGGCAGATAAAAATAGAATGTCTTGCGAATTGACAAATTTCATAATAAAATACATATTTTTAACAAGAACTTGAATGAGATTATAAGAAGAAATATTTATTGCAAAATACGACAATGCTCAGTAGTTATAATGAAAAATGTTAAGACACAACGGAATACACGGTATCAAATCGAAAGCGAAGGCAGGAAGGACTGAATTAGGTGGAAAAAAAGCTCAGTCAAGGCAACGGAGAAGAGAGGGTAGCCCGTGAACGGAAACAAAACGCGGCTGCTAAGCGAAGCGAGAACCAGAGACTCCTGGAGCGCCGGCGAAGCGCGCGAGGCTGCGACCGCACCAGCGCAGGACGTGCTGCGGGACAATCGCGATGGGCGGGGACAGCGGTGGGGCGATGTGGGCCGTGGTGTGGGGGCGGGGACCAAGAAGGAGGTGGAGCGACCGGGGCGATGAGGACAACGGAGCGCCCGAAGTTTGGCAAGAACTCGGAGCCGCCCCCGTTCCCGCCAAGCGCCCGCCGCTGTCGCCGCCCGCGGGCCGATTGCCGCTCACCGTTTCCATAACCTTCACCTCCGCCCACACGCAACGCAACCCGCTCGCGGCGTCGAACTAACAGTCCTCCGCTTCGGCTGGCGCGACGTGACTCACGTGCTGCACCGCTCCACCAGCGCCGGAGAGTTGTTTGCTTTTCCACTTCACCGTGCCATCTCCAAGCTTCTACTTTCCAAATTGATTTCGGAGTATTTTCAAAACTGATTTTAAGGTATTTGTATACGGCACAGTTTGATTACTAACCTTCCATATTAAATTTTCTCAGCACATAAATAACATCGAATTTTGTTATTTACGCTGTTACAATAGTTACACTCCTACACACTGCGCAGGCCTTATTAGAATGTCAGTGTCTGCCATCTCAGTCATCACCTATAAGTCCCAATTCAACCAATGCAAGGTAAACACAGATGGCAGTTAACATAAGTTAGCACAACGTCCATAACCGACTCATTCGCATTACGTTGCATAAGCCTTAATACGAAAGACTTAAAAGCTTTCACAGCTTCAAGCTTCTGTGCTGAGCGTACAGTGACCTAAGAAATGAACCCATCACAGCCGGTAACTCAAAACGGCAGAATCGAAAGTAGAGTATCGAAGTCAGGATAAGAAGACTAACGCCATATGGGCCAAAGGACAGCAGTCGATACCATGAAATCGATTCTCACAGTCCACCAATCAGTAAGCCAGAATATTCTCCACAGCCATATAACTCTTTGTTGCTTACGTTTATTGTTAGGCCTTGGGAATACATTCAGTCCTACTCACTTATTTAATGTTTAATGTCTACGCGCAACTTATGTTACGATATTGCAATTGTGAATGGGCTGAATGAACAACGTCACAGTTCGATCCCAATATGAAACCAGTATTGTCATCGGACTCGTCATTGGCCGTCTCTGCATATGATTGTAAACCAAACCAACGAGTTGCGGCGCAAAGTAAATATCACTATTCATAATAGTGTCCGACTTCGTCTATCGCTCCCCCCCCCAACTTCGACGAGCAATTTACATAACCAAGTTAGATCCTTTGACGTCAAACAAACGACCTAACATGAATTTCGTTCACGACGGAGGCCACCAATGCAAATATATCCCCATTCCTGCACCGAGCTTCATAATTCTGCACCCCAAGACCACTCGCTGACACAACAATTTCCAACACGGCGCCACCCCTACTTCATCACCGCACCGTCCAGTCGTCGCCGCCGCGCCACGCCACCGCCGCCGGGCGGCGAACGCGGTTCTTGCCGGCCACGGGCGAACGCGCGACGCGGGTTCGGCCGTCTTAATCGCCTGAGGTCTGGCAGCTGAAATTCCGCCCAACCGCTCACGACAGCCGGGCGCCCGACCCTCGCCAAGCTGCGCCAACGCAACCGCCCCCGCCCCCGCCCCCGCCCCGCAGGGCGCGTCGCTCCCGCCGGCGCGGCGGTCAGCATGCGCTTTGCACTGCCCGCTTTTCCCAAGGCACAGCCGGTCCACCCCCGTCACCCAGTCCTCTTGCCATGTCGCCATGCACGCCCCCTGTACGCGCTGCCCTGGACCACCCTCTTCTAACCCGCCCCCTCCATACCCTTCCCAGCATTCGTCCCCGCACCCCCACCTCTGCCCCTGCCCCCCTTCTACCCTTCCGATTCGCCGCCCTTGTTCTCGCCTCCGCCACGTCCACGCTCCCCCATCCTCCATCCCACTCTCTACCATTCACTTTCTCACTGCGGCTCTGCTCGCCAATTTCTCCGCCACCCACGCCTCATCCAACCCCATCGCCTCCAACCTCGTCGCAGCCCCTTCCCCCACCCTCTCCTCCTCCTCCGCCGCCGTCGCCGCCACCGCACCCAAGCCGCTCGCTCCGTCCTTATTAGCAAAGCGATTCAAATAAAGCCGCAGTGTTATATCAGCGGCTTCAGCGCGCTCCCCGCCCTCCTCTGCCCCTCTCCGCGGCTCGCGACGCGCAAATATTGCCGTTTTTCGCGGCAGACAACGCGCCCGTCTCTGTACCTTTTGCATAAGCTTTTAGAAGAAAGCTGGACCAACACGCTTTTTATACACGTTTCGTACCGAAAATGTTTGTTTAATAAAGGCGCGGTCGTGGAATATGAAACTGGCGGTGTATTATATTTTCATACACGAATCTTATGAGACAAATCACTTCAAAAAACAGTGCGTGTGTGGCTTAATAAAGAATGGCTTTCTCTGCCGTTGAAATTGGAATGAGAACATGTGGACACATCTACAATAAAATGCACGAGAATAAAATGTGAGAGAAACATAATTGCCAGAGGAGAGTAAACCAAATATTAGAAACGCGGATGAAAAAGACAGTAGATGTAGGGAGAAAAAGTGTGTGAGGACTTAAATATTCATTTCTTTAATAAATAAATTGATGACAAAACATTTTCTTGTACAATATGACCCAAGTTGTGGATCATGCAAATTTAGAATTTTGTATATAATATTTATAGTGGTATTTAAAATAGAACTTTAATTATTAACTATCACTTTATATAAACTGACACATATAGGAGACAGTTGTACCTTGGGTCACAATTTATATATATATATATATATATATATATATATATATATATATATATATATATTAAAAGATGTATTTTAAAAATATCAATGGAAATAGCTTCTCCTTATAGCACCATTATTTCTACACAATATGTATTTTTTGCGAATTTAAATGATACATAATTAAGAAAATATTTTTCATTGTCATCTGTACTAATAATTTTAATACAATGTAGATTTAAATTTACTTTGTACAGAATATAAAAGTAAAATATGTCTTAAAATACAAAATGCAGCAGTCACCATATAAATAAATAAACACTTTTTCACTAAAACTTCTATTTTACTCAAAAGCAAATGCACTAGTCCACCACTCTATTGCACTAGTGAGTAAACTTAGTATAGTTGTGTTGCGTAATTATCAGCATCTGTAAATAAACTAAAAAGTTATGGACGGTAAACACTCTCCCCTATGTATGTGTGTGTGTGTGTGTGTTAGTTATATATGTTGCCTCATATAGAGATCTTCTAACGCTAATTACTTTGCAAAAGTTGGAAAGTTTTGATCTATAGATCTGATCCTATTTAAGAACTGTTAGTAATTATTACTGAAGCAACATACGTAAACTTTTTAGATATGTCTTTACATTTGGTTTAATTGATATATAAAACATGGACAAAACTCTCACTTTAAAAACAAAACTTGACTACTCACAAAATAAATACTTACCTGATATGCGTCTTACATGCACTTATAAAATATTGAGCTGTTTATATTAGTGTGAAAATAAACACATTGTTTGTTTTTTTATTTCAGCTTTGATTTTAATATTTTAAGATTTACATTTACAAGCACACTTGAACAAAATAGAAGAAGAGAATAATAAATGAGGTCTAACTATAAATGCACCTTCAAAACATATCAAAATATATTACCTTCTTGTAAAGAAGAAAGCAGTGCCCATAATATAATTAACATAAGTAACATAAATATTTCGAAGGCTTCAACTGACAAATATATTGAATTACAATTGGACAACGACTTGACATGGAAATCTAATATTATTAAATATATAAAGAAGGGCAACTAAAAGAACGATGTTTCCTCAACAGAAGGTTGCAAATGTCTCAGTTCAACGAAGGGCGCGTATACAAAATTTGTATAAAATCCACTTATACATCTATCGGTAAGGGGTTCTGCCAGTGAATCGAACATTGAGATTCTCAGTAGATTTGAAACAAAGCATTAAGCAAGTTACGCAGAGCACTATACTTGTTCACTAACAAAATACTTTATAAAGACTTAAACATCTCAGCTATTGCGGACATCATTTCGAAAAGATGCCAGGGGTATTTGAAGAAATTAAGTGAACATACAAAACACCTCTCAATTGATGTACTGGACAACAGCAAATACTTAGACAGAAACGAGAACACACTAGAACTGCAAAACCACTTTTTTAATTGCTAATTACACGAAATCACTTGTAACCAATAAATGTATGTAATGATGTTATTTCTGTGATTTAAAACCATGTTCTTAAGTGTTCAAGAACAGATCGTAAATTTTGCAAAGGGAAATAAAAAAAATTCATTGTATTGTTTCCTTTACTTTATCGTGAATAAGAAACTTTATATTTTCCACTATAAAAGTGTTATTATTACACATTATTATAACTTAAATAATTGTTAAAATTTAATAGAGTTTATTGGCGAAGCTATATATTTTATTGATGTAAGTTACAATTGCATGGACGTCCCATGAATCGCGTACATCTCGTTCTAATGAGCAATGTGGTTTCCGCCCCGAAACTTTCCCTGTCAGAATAATCTCACCATTAATTATGCATACAGTAGCTATACATTATACTTCCATCATATGATAGAACGAAATTCCGATTTAAAAAGAATGGGAAAGCAGGGCCCGCGTGCCAGCCAGTCGGAACATCTCTTCCCGTCTCAGCCATCGCAATCGGATTTATCCGCCTTCGCCCCTTCTCATTGAAACCAAACACAGCGTAGTATTGGGTGCGCAGTTCGAATTACAGAGCCGCAGAAAGCACCGCAAAATTAACACGAGGTAGAATTGATACAGTTCAGGGTAACCGCACGATCAGTAGGGTTCGCGGGCCTACCCGAGTTAGCGAATTCGATCCCTCCGAACCGTTTTCCCTGACATGCGGTTTACATTCCTGCAACGTTACATTCACACGCGTGTTTAACTCGCGCCGAAGGACCGTTTTCAGGGCTAGAGAGTATTCCGAAGGGCAGAATTCCATACTTTTTCAGCTCTATGTTTTGTGTTGGTACAGTGCATTTTCATATTTAAAAAGATGTTTAATTTATCGTTTGCCGATAAACTTTTAAGTAGTTTCAATATAAATGATCACGAATTAATTCTAAGAATATTCCTATATCTATTGCTTTTGTTCTACATTTTTATTGTTTTTTAAAGTGGAAATTCTCTTGAAATCTATTTTTTCAATTTGTATAATTTTATTGGTCAATATTTATGTTATTTTATGAATATAAAATGACTTTAATACGGCGATAAGGAATCAAACAATACATGAACAGCAATATCGTCTCTGAATATATATTATCATGCTAAAGAAATTCGAGAACTCTGGTGGATTTTTAAGACTTCATCGACACAAAACGCGTAAAGAATGTACTGTGGTTTCGGAAATTACGCCCATGTGTGCATCAAACATGTTTAGGACCAAAAATGTATATTTTATACATACATACATATATATAATCATCAAAAATAAATCAGCAGACGATGAGTAATTACTAAACAAAATGGTTAATAAAGTTGTATTTCATTCATCTTAGTTAAAACTTCCAACATGAATTCTTGTAGTAGTAGCAGAAGAAATAAATACACAACTGAGTTCATAAAAAATATGAACACATGAACCGAAAAGAACATTCATCTACAAAATATTTCACGAATCATTCGGTCCGCGGGATCAATGGTAATTAACCATTTCATACCGAGATCTGTAGAACAGAGGATCAAATTATTTCACTCAAACTTCCAGCAACCACAGCGCACGTTAATTTCTGGAGACGTCAAACACTCAAATTCCTCAGCGACTCTCCTCTTCAAGAGCTCTCCTCGGCTTCTTGCCGCTTCCAGGCAGCTATTGTGCCCCTGCCCTTCCTGAGGCGCTCGGCCCTGCCCGGCTTTTTCCGCCGCCGCGCCCCGGAGAGCCGCCTGAGTCAGGCGCGGGGCGGATTCGCGGGGCTATTCAAACGGCGCGGCGCGCAGCGGCACAGCGCCCGCGTCGTCGGTGACGGTTCAACTCGAGAGGAGGAGGAGGCGGGGCGGTGGCGACGGCCCGCGCGGGGGTGGGGTGGGCGCGGGTGGCTCAGGGCCGAGGGTCACGGCGGAGGCCCGGGCGAGGGCGCGGATGTGGAGAAGTTTAAAAGTGATGAGGAGCTATCAGGGCAGGGGCGAGGTTGGATGTGAGAAGGTGAAGGAGGCAGGGGCCACAACTGAGATGACGGGTATCAGGGCGCAAGCAGATGAGAACATGACCACATGAATGACCTAATCGACAACATGAACGAGGATATTGATTCGTTGATTGTTAGTGATTCTGGTCGAATCAACTGCAAAGGCCATTATTCCAGCATTTCCCTCTCGAGAGGTGGTGGTGTTCTTCCCCAGTTTCGATAGCGAGGTTCGGTGTCTACCTACCGTCGGCTTGCGGGGTTTTTCCACAACCTGGTATTCACCACCAACCCTCCCTAGCCGGGACGGAGTCTAAAACCCCAACCGGTCTCGCGGCATGTGTGGTGGTGTAGCGCATCTCATTGTGTGTGTCCGGCATTCACCTGGTATTGATCGGAGAAACCACGGAATACTACCGTCGCTAGAATTCTCCTTCAGACAGCCACTGAATTCATACTAGCTAACGCGTTCGTGTCGAAAATCTTGCCACCGTCGGGACTGGAATCCGCGACCTCCCGGTCAGAAGCATTGGAGTGACATCAGTTAATCCCCTCTTCCGGTGTGAACGAGGGGCGTCATGAACGGGACAGCTGCAAAAACATTGTGAGAATGACGGGCCTCTGCACGGAAACTAGAACGAGAGTGAGGAGGGAGCGGAGGGCCTTAGAGAAGTCGGCTGCGCGAGGGGAGGGGCGCTTGCTTCGTGGGCGGGGCGGCTGATCCGCTCTTTCTCCAGGGGAGCGCCGAGTGGGACCTTCTAACCCCTCCCCCCTGCGAGCGGAGCCCCGCGGTGGGCGAGGGGCTGCGCAAATCGCCGTTAATGACGATGCCGGTAGCCGAAGATCGTGATGCAGGTAAAGAAAATGAAATAGTGAAAACTACGGGATGAGAATATGTTACAAATATGATGGCATTCCTGAAAGCTAACAAGATAGCAAGGGAAAGGAAGAAATATGATTGTAGATGGGCACAGGGAAACTGAAGTTAGAGAGAGAAATAGCGTAGAAAGAGAGAATAATATGATATTGATGAAGCAGGAAAGAAGAGAGCCAAGAAGAAAAGTTCAAAAGAGAAAGGAAAAGAAGAAAATTCAAGACGCAAGACGTTTTACATAACTTAACATTAAGATTCAATGTAAAATCACACAATACTCCCTTCCAAAATAATCAAATGCATTAAACATGAATACATTTCAATCAATGCTATCTCTCCCTAAAATAAACTATGTGAAACCGTTTCAGAACAAAGAAATCACTATTTTGTGCTCTCTGGCATAATTCTAAAATTCTCAAACTGGATATTGTTTTACACCCGCTTAGAGTTTCATTCATAATCCCAGGTTTGTTTCTTTAGAAGCCACTTGCGTTAAAAAGTGATTAAGTTCTATTTCTTCCACCCACGAGCACATAATAAAGTTCCATTCCCGCAATCGCTTCCTTCTTTTCGCACAAATTCCGTCCAAATATCTAGTTCACACACCGAATTTTCAAAAACCTTTAATCAAGTCCCGTCTTTTCAGCATGTCATTTACGTCCGATTAAACCTGTTCGGGCGATGTGATAACAAAATAATCGTTCGAGGGAGTACTTATTGTAATCTTGTGGATCGGAGTCTTCCTTCAGAGTGATGCCACGTCGAATCACGGACTCACAGGCCGCTCGTCTTGGCGGCTTTCAGTGCAGCGCGACGAAAAGTGGCCGTTAAATGCCGGAGCGCTCTGTCGCGCTGCTTGTGGCCGCATATCCAAGGCCTGAGGCGTAGCTAGCGGCGCCGACTGCCCGTGGTGCGTTGCTCGCAATCCAAAATTACCCGCACCGTACCATGGTCGAATCACTATAAAAATCTTTTAGTCCGCACCGTCAGCACACCGTTTGCTCTCTGTTATTTTTACTGTTTCAGAAAATCGCGAAATATCATCCCTACTTTCACAAACTTCGTGGGTTTTGTTTCACGCAATCACCTCTAAATAAATTCAACTCCTGCTGGCACTGCCAAGCCTTGCTCTCGCTAATCTTTCCTCACACTGCCTCGTCTTGCGTACGGCCTTGTACTAAACGTCTCCTCTCGTTCCCACCACGCTCTCTACCCCGTTGGTAGGCACATACACCACAATTTAAATGTCTCAGAATGTCTATCAATAATGTTTTCCAACCTCTTGCCCACGCTATTTGAATGTAGCGTTGTTATCTCAACCATACATACGCAACGGTTACGCAAGAGTAAACAAAAAATGGCGAGGTATAAAAATAGCAAATAGAAAGAAAGCAAGTTTAAAAAGCGAAGATGGAAAACCACTAAAATTAAAGCTCATCATTGTCCCCCAGGCGGCGAATCCGATAACAAGGGCGTGGAGAGAAGGCTTGTGAGGTGGGACCGAGCGGGCGGAATCCGAAGTGGTGGAAGGTGACGCGGACGCAGAGGCAGCGATGTAGAAGAAGAAATATACGGAGGGGAAGGGACAGTGTGGGACAGAGAAGCTGAGACGGTGACGGTTGGGCGGGGGAGTAGGAATGAAGAACAGCATCAAGGAAGAAGGAAATGGAGGTTGGAACAGGCGGCAGGGACGGGAAGGCAGGAATTGGCAGATATGGGTGAGGAAGCGGGGCCGGGGAGGTAGGAACGGGGAGGCAGAAACGGGGAGGCAGTAACGGGGAGGCAGGAACGGGGAGGTAGGGACGGGGAGGCAGGAACGGGGAGGCAGGAACGGAGAGGCAGGAACGGGGAGGCAGGAACGGGGGGGCAGGGACGTGGTTCTGCGTTACGGAGGCAGGGGTTGGGGTTGGGGTAGAGGGCAGGGGTTACGAGCGCCGGTGGGAAAGTTAAAGGTGGTGAACGCATCACGTTTCCGCGGGATAAAGCCTACTTTCGTAGAGGTAAAGAGCTTGGAAGGGAGAAGGGCAAAGTACCGGTTTGAGGGGAACTGCTTGCCATACTCTAAAGGAAATTAGAAAAGGGCAACTTTGGCCGTCGTGTAATTGTCTGTCGTTTCCTGCAACGTAATCTCTAATTACTTGCCACGTTTCATGCTTCAGGCAAAATAGTGACAGATGAAAAATATGCATCGCTGCAGTAAACTGTTTCAAACTGATTACTGCGTGAATGGGGGGGGGGTCATATTCCCTTATGAAAATCTAATACCAGATTTTTGTAAAGGTATATATAATTTTTTGAAATAATTCCTTTCATGTGGCAAATATCAGAAAACAGAACAACTAGAGTATGCGTCATTCTGGCAATTGACACTCAACAAAGGGTCATGCTCACCTTTCTTGGTCGATGTCATGGTTTGCATATAACGGACAAAATTGTAGGGAGTAGCATTCAGTATTTTCATTTAGGTTTCTCTACAACGCATCTTCAAATATAGTAGCACAATTAGAACGATAATTCATACTCATAGACGCAGAGATTAATCACTCCCGGAGGATGTAAATCAGTCAGATTCCATTGCAAAAGGTCTACATGAATCACAGGCAATTTCAGTTTAATAGATTAATAACGAGTTTGAGAGATCTAGCATAAGTATAATTGACCTAATTGGATTCAGAACAAACTTCATCAAATTTTATGATAACGCAGATGATGATAATACCTGAATTTATTTAAAATATGTTAACTGAATACATTGGTAGCGATCATAATCTCAAGCGAGCATCAAAATCTTGATGATAGAACGTCAACTAAGAATGTCAACTAGTATTTCAGCAGCTGAAAATGTTTTTTTTTGTTATTTGGAAACTTCCTCTTCTGTGGATGATTTTTAATTCGTTCGATTTTCGTCCAAAATTTAATTTCATTGAACCAATGAAATCGATAGCTGCCGTGTGTGGATCCGACTCGAAAGGGTAGAATATTATATCTCTGTTATATTTCAATTGCATACTTCTCGTGGTTTTAAAAAGTACCTTAACCATTGGAATGATTACAACAATAATATATTAAAACTGAAAATATTGAGTAAAATAAAACAAGATATAAAAGTGTGATACATTAATAAGAACGCATGCATTGTCATTTATAAGTTGAAACGAATGCATTAACTTGATACAAAATGAATTTTTAATTATGATTTTAATAGAATATGGGGAAAACTTAGTGCAATAAACATTGTTCGTACACATTACGTTTAATGCAAGCATTTACTACTTTAGTTCCTGGTGCGTACACAGGTCGTCTAGTGTCTATTTGGAGGTAAACCTTTTTATATTAACTTCAATTTAAGCAGGCTACGAATCTTTAAGTATTGTTTGGAATTTCCCATTTAAGTGGTCCAACGTCAGTTGATAGGATAGTGTTTTAATCTTTTTCAGCGTTACTGAAACTGTTTACTTGAATATTATCACAGTTTGATTTCTTAAGAAAAGGTTAGAATATAATTAGTTCTTAAGACAATATACTTTTCGAAGTTATGATAATCATAACGATGAAATGTATCATTTAAGTTTGAAAATAGTTTTTTAAAGTTATGAATACAGCCTATTGTTTTAGAATTGCAATTGGAGGACAAAACTTTCTGAAATTCTCCTGTTTTGAAGCAAACCCACATTTGACAGGCGCGAAATGAACGAATTGACCTCGTCCTGAAAGAACGAAAAGCTGAACACGCAAAACTCTTATCCTGACACGTTGAACTGCGCGGTTAGATATAAATAGGCTTTCAAGATATATAGATTTACACCGGAGAAAAATTACATCGCGACGACAAAGAAACAGGAATTTATGAGCTGCAAGGCGCAGCACGCAGAGCGCTCGACCATAGTACGCCGGTGTTTGTCGGGTTGCATTCCAACAGGGGTCGTGCGCAATGGCTTTTGAGTAGCACAATGTTCCTAACTATATAAAACTATTAATTTTAATTTTATACTTATAAACACATTCAATCTTTCACATACACTCAGATTAGTTCCATGCAATTCATTGCTATGTCTAACAATAGGTATATATTTTCAAACTCACATTTACACAATCATTTCTGTTGTCACAAAAGAAGGAAAAATGGAAGACTTGCTAAGAAGATTACTAATGTGGTGTAATAGTGATACAGCAGTAATTATATCAATGCACAAGAAATGAAGGTTCTAATATACTCTACGTTACGTCACCAGCACGGAACTTATGAATACTAATTCGGTTTTTTGTTTTCTTTCATTTCTTTCCTCTAGGAGTTAAATAATTTGATGATTATTTACTTCTAAAATAATGCAAGTATTTCATTTTTAATGGGCAAATATCAAATAAAACATTGCAAAATGAAAAATTAATCATGAAATTTAAATTCTTAATATTTTTCAACATACTCATATTTTTTTGTTTCTGTATTAATTCGAGGTAAAAAAAAGCATTTCATTAGCAATCTTAAGGCTGAAATATCGTGAATAAATGTTTTCACTCCAAACGAATTAGAAATCATCAATAACCCTGCATTCTACTGTTCGATCCACCAGTCTGAAACTCCCGCATTAACTCCAAAAGTAACAGACTCAATTGCATCACCGTGGGCGTAAACTTGTGTGAAGTATGGGCGGCGCGGTATAGGCACGTCCAACATGGCAATGCGGAAAACATCCGCTTTCCGTCCGTCCTCGAACATCGACTGCCGCACTCCACGCTGCGCGTGGGCGGGCGAAGGGATGGGGCGGCGAGAGGGCGTGGGCGAGGACGCGAGCGCCCACACACCCAAGCGGCTGGAGGTGGGCAGAGAGGAAGCGGAGAGGGACACAGGGTGCGCGGGAGACACGGAGGAAGCTGTAACGAGGAGGGCTGGGCGGGAGGAGCTGAGGAGGGGGCGGGCGAGAGGGTGACCCTCGCCCACGGACCACACATCGAAGGGGGAGGTGGGCAGAAAGTCGGCGGAGAGGGATACCGAGGACGGTTGAGGAGGGGTGGCGACAGTGTGGAAGCGGCGCGTTGGCGAATCGGTGTCCGCCGCCTCTATACCGCTCTCTCACGACCGCCGCCGACCGACCGCCCGCGCGCGCCGGTTGCGACTTCGATTGCAGGGAGGCGACAATCGCAGCGTGCCCCGACCTTCTCCACTCGAGTCGAGCCGTTCGCCGCAGTTTCAATCACGTCGGCGACAAACGGCACACGCCCGCACCCCCAACCCACCCCCGGCTGTCTCGCCGGCGCGCGCCCGACGCGACGCCCGTGGGGCCGGCGCCGATCGGACGTGCGAACGGCCTCTTGGGCGCGAAAGAGCCCGCGACGACGCCACGGGGCCGCCAGGCGGCGGAGGTCGGCCAGCGGACGCCATGCAGCCCAAGAAAAACACCGCCGAGAGCAAGTTTTCTCAACGAATAAGTTGGTTGGTTGATTGGTAGCGTTTCCGGGTGTATCAACAAGCGAGTTCATTAGTACCGTAAGCATAGTACATATTTTTGTCTGTCGGGATGTGGCGGTGGTCTTCCCCCGCTGGATCCGGCACCGTCCTACACGTTAGCACGCGTGTTTTTTTCTCTCAACCAGGAATCTCCCCCATCTGGGACAAGATCTAAGCTCCCGATCGGCCTCCCGTCATGTGAGATAGTGTAGTGCATTTAAAAAATGGGACTGGATGAACAAAAGCACCAAAATGAAATAAAATCAACAGACACATTATTTGCTTTTCCATACATTATTCAATACTTTTAACCACATACTACATCGGATCCGTAAAGTAGTACTACAGTACTGATATTTATTCGGATGGGCTGAGAGGTAAGGTTTACTGAGAAGGATGTCAGCAATGAAGAAACATCGTGCGAATGACCTAGGCTGTCCGGGTAACGCTGTGTCGAAGACTGTGGTGCCGACGTTTCGACCATCTTGTCGTGGTCTCCCTCAGGGATGGTCTGTCAAAGAGGAAGCTCTGAGGAACACCACGACCAGATCGTGGTTTCCACCATCGACACCACAGCCTTCGATGTGGCGTCACGCAGAGGATTCGGAAGATTCTCGTCGCGGAAGCATAACACAGCTTAAAAGAAATGTTTCTTTAAAATGTTGGACTGGCTGCAAAATGTAATCAAGATTAAATCAAGTTAAGATAGTTTTTTTTAATTTCTTTTTTAGTTCATAATTGAAAACAAACATAAGAACTTAAAAGTACTATTATATATTATTCTTCTTCTATAGAACGTATTTATTCTAGAATATTCTAAAAATTTCAGAAGCTTGTACAGTTAGTTTAATAATGGTGGTTGCCAAGAAGTCTATTCCATTTTGAATTCGAAAAGTACTATATATTTACTAAGTTTAAAAAAACACTTTTCATTCAATCTAACATTTCTAAATTTGATTTTGTGTTAGATTTGTATTGGTGAGTTACCAAACTACTGAAATTATAATTATAATTTAAATTGGGGTTTCCTCCGTTCTATAAGGAAGACATGATCAATTAAAGGTTTCGAGTGACAAAATTATCGCTCCTGAGCTGGAAGAACACTACACAAAGAATGGGTCGTGGGCGATGTAGATTGCAACAATATCAATTCGCGCGGCAAATGACGATTTATCCAAATGTTATTATATGGTGGGCTACTATGTGGTGTCTTCAAAATAGTTTGTGGTTTCCTAAAGCAAATGCGAGATGCGTGATGTGACTGCAAGTGTGAGATCATAGTCGAGCGAAATTGTCAATACGCTGTTACATCCAATTCTCATCAGCCAAGCCCACACAATGTTTCACCACAAAAGAGTGATTGAAATATTAAAGCACACATTTCAGTAATGTAGGGTTGAAAATGATACTTCTAAGAAACAATTACAAAGTTCGCAAAATGCATGAGAGCAATGGAAATTATAGATAGTACATTTTTATTCTGTCTGCAGTTAGGCTTATGCAATCTGGAATCAGAACACTACAATGTACATTACAACTGAGGATATTAATACAAGGAAGCTATAAAAATTGTTTTATAATCATAAAGCAATAATGGCCATAACAATAATGATAGCAATGATAATAACACCACTATAATAATAATAATAGTAATAATAATAATAATAATAATAAAATCAATAATAGCAATATAAATATTTTTGAAGCTAACCTAACAGATATTTTTAACTATAAACCACCTGACTTTTCAATTATGCAGCACTCCACTTCAAAACAATAATTTGCAATTAATTTCTCTTTCTTCTACATTTCACAATATTTCCCAACAAAACACAACATTCAATACAAGCACTGCATTAAAAATTATTAATAAAATTTCCAATAATATTAATTATTTTTTTTTTCAAATATTTGAACACTTAGAGGAAATGGTTCAAAGATTCTCGCAGGCAACTTATTCCAGTCGGTTATTGTCTATTTTTAAAGCAAATTTTTTCAACAACTGTTCTCTGCAACTTGAACTGATTTTTTGCTCGTGAACTAAAGTACGTGCGCCTACGGAGCGAGATGTGGCTATCTTTCTAAGCTCAAAACGCGCATATGCTTTATATAGAACTCAGGATATTACTTTAACCCTTTTGATTTCTAAATACTTCCATTCTACTTTTTTTTCCTATTGCCTCGAAAGTATTTTACATAATTTTCTTTGCTTCTTTTTATATTTTCCTTTCGTCAACTTCTTTGAGGGCCCGACCAGATCGTGTTTCATTAATGGACGAACAAATTATGCGAGTCGCATAACGTAAAATTAAAATAATAATAATAACGTAATATAAAATATTTAATTTTAATCTACTTTTGAAAATGAAGACACTATGGGAATTTTCATTAGAGATACGTGTAATTTGTTTAACTTTTTTTATATATTTATTTGTTTAAATATACATCAAAGATAATTAAATCTGTTCTGTTTCGACAGTCGAATTTTTTGAACTATCGTCGTAATATTGAGATAAAACGGAAATACGGGCCCATGTATTTATGACATAATAACTTAATATTAGAAATATGAGACATTAGGTGAGAGATATATAACAATAATATAATACAGATGCACACATGGAGGACAAAGTAACACGCGATGACGCGAGAATGGATACAAGTATGTTGTAGTATGTTGGAAGTTTTGGGCTGTTTGGGCAAACAGAGAAACTAAGAAATGGACAGTGAGCGATGCATCCTTTATTAATACAATCTCCTATGTACAACACACACCTCTCAAAATACGCTCCACGAATCTTACTTATTTTTTTAAGCATATTAGTGTGTAGTGTATCTAATAATATTTATCTTATAATCTTTTTTATTCACATGTACAACTTTCATCTGGCGAGTTTAGTATCTCACGTTATTCGCCCAGTTATAACTGTTGCTCTGTATAAATGTGTGTATATTTATTACATCTAAAAATATAAATTCTTTAATTATTTAAGTACAATTACTCAGTAATGTTTTTGTGTCATTTTTCAGTGCGACGTTGCTTCTCAAATGGTTATATTTAGGACACTGGATCACAATATGGGTTATACTTGGAAGTTGTTTTGGAGAAAAACAATTTTGCATGTCCTTTTGTTACTAGATGTGAGTAGATTTTGTATAATCAATTTTTTGGCCAGTACGAATGGACTGTTCTTTCGTATTTTGAAAGAAAAGAGGACGACAATATAGATACTAGATCTTCGCCTCGGAACGAAGGTGCACGAGAAAACACTCCAAAAAAGTAAGCGTTGCACCAGATGGCAGCACCCCACCGCCGCTCGCGCCGCCTTCGCCGGACGTGCCAACTGCGCCCTCTCGCCGGCGCGCTACGGGACAGGACGACGCGGGGACGGCACGAGACGGGATGGGATGGGATGGGACGGGACGGGAAGGGGGGACTGGAGGGACGAGGTGCGGGGACGCGGACCGGCGCATTGCGCCACGGGGCGCAGCGGCGCGATCCGGGCGCAGATAACAAGGCGCAGGAGATAACAATAAACAAGCGGATTTGCAGCGTTTTGCGGGCCGCGGCGAGGCGCGCGGCCGGAGCGCGTCCGGGAAGAAATCTGGGCGCCTCTGCCTTCTTCGCCTCCCCACCCTGCCGCGAAGGAGGAGAACGCGGACTGGGAGGCTCGTGCGCGGCGGAGGGAGGGGCGCTAAAGAGGCGCGCGAGGTCGCGCAGGCGAGGGCGGTCCTTCCTTCCCTCCCCCCACAGCAGCAGGCGAGAGAAGACAAGCACCTCGCGCGCGCCGGCGGAAAACTGCGCAGGAAATTCCTGACGACATTACGAGAAGTAAAATGTTTACACTGCTGGCTGCTGCCGCGCGCCGCACCGCCGCCGCCGCTCCGCCGGCCGCAAGATTGCGCAATTTGCGCGCGTCGGGTAGCGTCGGCTTCGACGGGGCGGCGTGGCAGCGGAGGCAAAATGAATGTCGGCGGTTAAAACCGCCGCGCGTGGGAACGCGGACGCGTTGGGGTCGGCGGGCAGGCGGGCGGGCCGGCGAGAAGGGTGGGGCGGCGGCCGGCGGAGATGACCCGCTGCGGCTGCGCGGGGCGGCTCCGCCACCGCTTCGCCCCGCATCCGCCCACGCCTTGCCGCCGCGCAGCGCAATGTATTATTCATACCGCGGCAGCCCGCGACGCGGCCGCCGCGCACCGCCGATCCGCCGCCGCGCCGCCTCGAATCGCTTAGCGCTGCTGCAGCGCTACAAGGCGACGCGAGCGTCTAAATCAAGAGCGTTTATGTCACGGGTAATTAACTCGGCGAACGCCGCCGGCAGTATTTCACGGCGGCGACGGCGGGGGGGCCACACTGGAACCCGCGACGTGACTTTCTCGGCCTCAGTACCCTCTCCCCCCCTCTTCCCGTCCCACCATGGGAGCAGCCCGCGCCGGGCCCCTTCAGGTGGCAGCCCTCTCGGGTTGCAGCCGGAGGAGGGGGCGTAGGAAGAGGCCGGGAGTCAAAGGCCGCGCTCTTGTGCCGGGAGACCGCCGTAATAGCCGCCAGTGGCGGCGGATGCGGCGGAGCAGAAAGACAAAACACGTACTAACAGTCCCAGATCAATGACAGGGGAGAGTCAACGATAGACTCCAGCGTATCAACTCTCCCCTTCCTTCTTTACTCTGATTAAAACAGGAAGACATTTCAATGTCACGAGTTTGATGGAGAGGGGGACACTGTCATCGAATCGCGAGCTTCGTAACGGCTGAAATTATTGGTATTGGATCTCTCGATTGGCTGACAGTGTCCCCTTCGCCTGTCAGCTCATGACGTAGAAAGGACGTGGTGTTTTAATCGAAGTGTAGGCAAGAAGTTACTGTTTTCTCATTTAAGACTTTCAACGTTAGAACCTTTCTTAGTCATAAGTCAAATTTTTATCTTTCAAAGCTGATTGGATTTTGCAATAGAATTCGAAAACTACTGTTGTAAATAAGAAGTCTTTCAATTAGTCAAACTTTTCTTGAAATTGAATTTTGATTCTTCACTTTTAATTTCTAGTAATTCACAATACATTCAACTCACTCAACATTCAGACAACTGTCCTTACATCGTAAACATTAACATCCGTTACTTTGTAACATGCCTTGTTTAGTTCATAGAGAAACAAATCCTGTCACCTTCTCTCTGAGTAATTGCTTCGAAGCAACTCCAGTACTTTCTTGCAGCTTAAACCATTTAAACAGTTTTAATATACTAAAGTATTTTTGTAAGAGTTTATTTAATCCTTTATATATCATTTTAAATAAACGGAGCCATTTGCAAATGGAGAAATTTGCTTTCACAATGATTTAATTGATGTTAATCAATATCACAATTGATTTAATAATAATAATAATAATAATATGATAGCATTAAATTGTAGTTTCAAAATTGCCATTTTTGAAATAATGCAATATATTTTCTCTGTGCGGTGAAACGAGCACCAAAGCTGCACGAAAAGATGCTGATGAACTGCGGTGATGGCAGAGGCGATGAAGGAAGAGGAGACCGTTGGATTATATACTTAATAATGCCTAACCACTGTTGCAATTCATTAAAAAATGAAGCTTTGTTATTTTTTAAACCGATGCAGGATTATAATGTGATTAAAATGTTGGAACTATTTAAAAATTATTTGTACTTTTTATTACGTTTCCAACATTTGTCGACAATTTGAAATTAATAAAATATCAAACTTTTCGTAGAAATATATTGGTAAACTGAGAAATTAAATGAATGATGAAAATATTGTATTCTATTTCGATCCGAATACTGTGATCACTATACGATGAATTGTTTCACTTTCCTACTTTTTTTTAACAAATAGTGGTTTATTTTTGTCTACTCCTCAATTCTGAGAAATGTTCTAAATTGTCCACTGAATGTTGTATTCTGTTAATTCAAGTGAATTTCTCGCCATAAATAAGCAATGAAAATCATAAAACCGTCAGTCGAAAGCGTGTAGCAATTGTGAAAAAAAATTGTGCACAAATAAATATTGTCACAGTGTGTTTGCCCTCTATTAAATGTCACTTCAGTTCCACTTCTCATTAGTTTTGCCAAATTAGATGCATTAATAAATGCGACGAAACAAAAGTTATTATTTAATCATCGTGGAGAATCGTGTCTTCGTGTCTTCCTGAAGTAGTATTTGGGCACAACAATAATACTTCGCAATTTCATCTACTATTAATTCAATAGTTTTATATAAAATATCTCATGATATCTACAATGTTATTTCATCACAAAAATTATATTTTCAAGAGATATCTACGAAGCTTATTGAGAGGAAATCCTTCTCAGAGCAGATGAAATTAATGTTTCTTTACAACGTTGAAAAATCTGTTTCCTTCAGATAGCCTGCAAATAAATATTAGTCTCGGCGCGTTTTCTATTCTATTCTCATATTATATTCTTAGTTTGGCAAACATAACATTGGTTACACTTATAGGACTAATGACGATGGCAGTTAACGCGCCTGAAAACACCAAAAAATGAATCGACTAATTAATCAGTCAACATTCATGGAATGCAACTTCAGTATAGTAACTGTAAAATTCAACAATATTAGAGAAACCGTTCATATCTAATGTATATATTCTGCTTTTTTACCCATGATACATTACCTACTATAATGAAAAATATTTTAAAAAACGTATTTTAGAACTGAAAAAAATATATTCGTCAATGCTTTTTGGGTCATAAAGTTGCCGAAAAATCTTGGTTTGGAAGACTTTATTAAAGAACCTAAAAGTGCTATTTTTATTGCATAGTACTAAATTATTACTCACAACTCTGACAGCATTCTCTCTCACTAACAATTACTCACGTACTACATTCAAAGATCAATATATTGCTCAGAACAGATAAAGCTCTTCCCGCGTAAATCCGTCAGCAATGCCACCCCTTCCCACTCACCGCAAAGTAACGCACAGCGACTGCTAATCCCTCCTTAAGACGCGCGGAAGGAGGGGCACGAAGCCCTACACCGGGCGAGGAGCAGGTTACCACGGAGCTCCCACGTGCCGCCTCCGCCTTGCACCCCCTCCGAATGCTCTTTGGCCCGCACTGCGCCGCTACCACCTCTTCGCCGCCCCTTCACTACCCCACACGCTTCACAGCTCTCCCGCCATCGCCATCGCACTAACTCCACCCACCCACCATCTCCATCACACCATCTCCTCCCGCCTTCTCACATCAACCGTCTCCTCTCCCAAACCTATTCCGCACTTCTTTACGTCTCTCCCCCCACCCAACTCCGTCCACTCCTTCCTCCGCGCCACCGCAACGGAAATCTGACGCGCGCTCAGGTCGCGTCCCATCCCACCGCGCTTAATGTGCGCTTAGCGCCGCCCCCCGCGGCTCTGGGGGCGGGGCGAGAAGGGGCGTGGGCGGCCCCGTAAATGGGCGGGTCAGAGTTACGACCTCGCGACGAGCGTGCGCTAGAGCTCTGCGGCCGGCGCGGCTCGGCTCGGCGCGGCGCGTGCGAAGCAGTCTCCGTTGCTATTCGATATAAAATACGCACCGCGTGCCCGCCCCTCCCCCCGCCCGCACGCCCGCTCGCCCGCACGCCCGCCTCCACGGTGCCACCGAAGGGAGAGAGCGAGGCCCAAACCCCCAACGTTACATGTGGCGGTGTATTCTCACCCAAAACGCGTTTGGAGTACCATCTGTCTACTATCATTTCGAAATGATCCGATAGGTCGATGCCGGATCTCATGTTCGTGTGAAGCAAGAACACTACTACATTCTGGCTGTATCATGCACTACAATCCTTGTACCTACATTCCTTCCTACATAATTTCTCGCCCGTATTTTCATGCAAAATTAAGGGGAAATACTCAGATTTTCGGAAAATTTTACATATTCCAATTTCAAAATCTATTTTAAATGAAAAGTTTTTATTAAGGGAAGAAAATTGTATATACATAATCGTAGATGTAGGAAGACGCCGAAAAGATATTGAACTTTGGCAACTTTCCAAAAATCAAGTTTTTAACGAAAATATGATCTGCACTATTCTCTTAAACGATATTCACATTACCCGACAACAAAATTCAAACAAAAACAATGGAGTCATTTTTTGAAAATTTGGAGAATTTCCAAGAAGCTTCATGTAAAGCAGTTCCCGAAATTAAAATACCGATTTCAAATTCAAGGGGCCGCGACATCATCCAGATCGATTGCGGTGAATGGAAACAATCGGCTGTACGGTTTAGCCGCTATTCACAGACACTGTTAGTCCGCCCTTGTTAACGGACGGACGGATGTTTTGCAGTCATTCGATTTTTCGGTATCAAGGACCCACATGTATTCTCGCCACACGTGTTAGAGTATTTTCTTTCTAAATTCAGCAACTAGTTTCTCCAACTTTTTCCTTACCAGGGCCCTGTAATAAGAGTTTTTTTTCGCCGTTTTTTTTTTCAGGCAGCATTACATAACACTATGTTTTCTCCGCAGCGAGAAAGTAAAGAAAAAATAGTTCACGCGCCCCCACATAACCAAACACCCCCTCACTGACTCGGCAATTCCTCTATTCACTTCTCGCCTGATCCAGTCGCCCACTCAGTTCGGGTTTCGGCCGCAGCGAGCGCGCCTCTCGCGGTGGCTCCCTGCTGATGGAGAGCTTCCGCGTGCGCCGGGCGGCGGAGGGAGCCGTGATGAGCGACGGCGGCGGTGGATGCAAGGAACGCGTTTCAGCCACGCGCACGCAACGCGCATAAGGCGCCGAGGAGATACGTTCAAGGAGAGGAGTTCGCAGGTAATACGACCTCCGCACCCGAAGGAGGTGGTAGAGCGAAAGAGAGGAACGAGAAACTTGGCATTTCTCACTTAGCTCTGAGCAACGCTTCTTTTTCATATTTTTTTTCTCGTTGATTTGTTCTGTTTTTTTACTGCACTTCAGTCTCTAATGTAAATGAAAAGGAAGAATTGGGTGTTGCCTATCCTTTCTGAGTGAAGTTTCCTTTATTATTATTATTATTGTTATTATTATTATTATTATTATTATTATTATTGTTATTATTATTATTATTATTGTTATTATTATTATTATTATTATTGTTATTATTATTATTGTTATTATCATTATTATTATCATTATCATTATCATTATCATCATCATCATTATTATTATTATTCTACTCTAGTATAGTATAAGAAGTAAATCTTTGCAATCACCTCGATAATACGATCCAGAATTTTCAGTTGTAAAATCAGTGTTTACGGTTCTTTTGAGCAGTAACCCTGTACACACGTCGGGATCAAGGTCTATTAGCGTGGTTCCAAATATGGATAAGACTGGTGCAATGTGGATAAAAGGCGATGTTTTAAAATTGGTTT
Source organism: Gryllus bimaculatus (assembly GCA_017312745.1). Taxonomy (NCBI): domain Eukaryota; kingdom Metazoa; phylum Arthropoda; class Insecta; order Orthoptera; family Gryllidae; genus Gryllus; species Gryllus bimaculatus. Next base: position 3,323,081 of record BOPP01000113.1, read on the forward strand.
AGTAATCTCTAAATAAAATTCCTGGACAAGAAACAAAACGAACTAAAAATAATAAAAACAAATTGAAAACAAATTAAAAATAATAAAAATAAATAAAAATAGTCAGCCTGAACGCTTGAGTGCCCACAATAATCTCCATAGGTCACATCGTTCAGGGTTCGCTGAAGAGGGCATGGGAAGAAGAGGGCGAGCGCCGGCTCTGTATGTGCGTACCACAGGTAACAGGACGGTACTCAGAAAAGTTGGATGAGAACGATAGAAAGTACAAAATGTTTATTTCCCCTTTTTTATTACCTTTCTGAGCATTAACTCTTTTCCCATTCTTGTTACTTTAAATTTCCTCTTATCTTGTACAATTGTAATACGAGCAAATGCGAATGAAAAAGAAGATTGATTTATAAGAAAACAAGATAAGGCTCGATTTCATTTGTACATTTTGCGATTTTACACACTCCTTCATATTTGTCAGTGCCAAATGCTCTTCCTCGTGCAGAATGTCGTACTACAAATTTTGCGATATTATAAATTAATGACAGCAAATTGACAAGTTTTTTTAAACACTGATAGTTATTAAATTTCAAAAGGTGGAGTTGCATGTAATATCGATGGAATTTTCGCTGTCACTTTTCGTTGTTGAAAAAGCAATAAGCCTATACGTTTTATTGTGTGTTTAATGACGACCAGTTTCTTTCAAATATGCTCCTTTTCAACGTCATTTTTTTTTAGTTTGCTTTCTTCACTTTCTATACATTAACTTCATCACTGCAAACATTTTTAGTTCGATATCTCTAATCATCCTTTATTGAACATTTTCGGTGTTAAATTTCAATATTTTTTGAAAAATAAATACGGTATTCTTGTTCAAGCTTGGTAATTCTGTGAATAAACCAATAGGTTTATCATCTGAAAATACACATGTTCTCTTTGCAATTTCTATAAACATAGCTAAGTAAAATACTTTCTGATCCACAGTGCAGTTTTATTTTCATCTTTGATTTTTTTCAGAATAATGATATTAAAATTCGTTTGTAAATTTATTACTACTCGTCACTTAATCCTTTTATCGTCCTTTCCAAAGAACGTGTCCTTCGCCATTAATAATACTCGTAGAACCCATATTTCCGAATTTTTCTACTGATAGTAAATTAAATTATTACTAACCGACTTGTTGCCACAAGGGTACTAATAATCAGTGGAACTTAACAATCAAAATATTATTCCCAACCGAAGAGAAAATATCGTGATCAATGTAAGAAGTGAGTTCATTTTATCCATAGTTACTCTGAATTCCAAATATATTCTGTATTTGGTTTAATCCACAACGAAGTATGTGAAGGCTGCAGGATCTCCGACATTTTCGCAGATTTTCTTAGTGAAGAGGGCTGATACCTATTTAGTATGTTTTGTAGTGGTAAGCTTATACTTCATCCCAAAAGATTGAACGATGCCATCGCGATGGCAGAATATAGGAGGAGGATTCGCGCGCAGTTCGTGGCCCGCTGTTTAGGGAACTGCTCTGTCAGCTGGCTGGAATGAATTCAAGGAAACCACAGTTAGAGCCACTAACGTTGAATATTCTCATTCAGATAATCGTCGAATTCAACCCAGTGGCACTAAAAACTTCAAGTACTTTTCGGACTCGAACCAAGAACCCCCTGCCCACGAATCTACAATTGAGGACTCCCAACTTCATTCACTCCAAACCACTCATCCGGGAGTTAACATTATACAACGCTACATTCGATGTCGTAACGCTCAACTAAAAACTACACAATACCAGTTAATTCCCTTCTTCTACCCTCTTCTCGTAACAATTAACAACAGACCAACTTCCACATTTGCTTGCACCGCACATCCGCAGCCGTGCGCTAAAACAAACATTTGCTTGTTGCGAACGCGCCCCGCTTTCAAGTGCTTGTAAGCACGCGTGGACTAATTATGTTTAAAATTGATTATAAAATTGATCTAACTTTTCAGGAATTCCGGGAGCGCGTCTCCATCCACGGCGAGCCCAGCAGAAGCGGAGGACACCGGCGGGCGCGGCGGGGTGTTGCGTGAAAGTTGTGAAAACCAACACGGGAGATTGGAAAAGCGCCCGCCCACCCCCCCCCCCCACCCCCGCCCCGCCCCCGCCACGCGCGCGCGAGAGAGCCCAAAGTGGCAGCGTGAAAATTAAATACCATTCGCCATTCGACGCGAAGTGGCGGTCGCGGCTGTGTGGTTAAGCTACGCTGGTGACGGGGGTTGGGGCATGATCGCGCGTGTGGGAAAGTGGTGAAGCAGGTGGCGGGGAGAAGGGAAAGAAGAGAGGGGAGAGGGAGAAGAGGGGGAGGGAAGAGAGAGACAAGGACAGAAAGAGAGCGTTGGGAGTTGACGATGAGCGTGGACGCATACGAGGGAATCCATTCAGTTGAGAGCATAGGTGGGGATGTGAGCGTGGATGCGGGCGAGAGCTCGCTGTGGATACTGACGAGAGCGCGGTCTGGATGCTGATGGATGCACACGAGAGATGCGGATGAGAGCGGATACTTTTTCGTTTTATCACTTAAATAACTGTAAATTTAATTAATTAAATTGTATTGCTTTCGTGAATGTCGATCAAAACTTTGAAAAACCTACGTTTGTAATAGAACCTATGTTCCTGAATATTTCTGCCAGCGTATTGAAAAATATGGTTTGTACTTTAAGTTTCTTCGTAAACAAATTTTGAACTGCAATGAAGGGAGATAACACAGGCAAAACTGTTTTATAAAGATTGTAATGTTTGTGGTTTATTACATATTTTTGAATGCATTGATTTGCTTCTTTTCTACTTTTCAAATTAAACAATCGAACCTATTACCTCATTTCAAATGTATTAAAGTTATTCTAGCTGAATATGTCAGTACAGGAACGTTGACAACTCGGATGAGGTTTAGAATCACGTACTGGAAGAGGCCAAATGGAAATTCGGTTCTTACACGAATGTGTTAAGATATGTAAATTTAATTTCACATGGTTGGTATGCATCTTAGTCAGAGGTGACGTGAACTGAAGTATTTCCATTTCATCAACGAGTAGCAGGATATCGAGAATGCTAATACCTTCTCCGCCATGACAGGTAATTTTCTCACCGGGTTCTCTGCTCTGGTTACATCATCTTGGTGTCGCTCGACTTGTACCTGTTTCTACAAAACTTCACCTATACCAGCAAATTCAGGTACGTAACACACGATGATATAATCTTATTACTATTCCATTTTAGTTAATGGTATAACTCCATTAACAGCTTATATAAATGAATGACCCTTTAATGTTGAAAACTCATAGTGGAAATAAATTACATGAAAAGGTTATACTGACGATAAGTAGTGAGACTCAGCTTTGCTGAAAACTCCTAACAAATGACATATTTATAACGATATTCAAATTTTACATACAACAAACATTTCTCTGCACGAAAATATTAGTTCTCTTAAACTAGGGAAGAGCAATGGCAAGTGTTATTTAGGTGAAAGCCGCTTCCACTGCCCTTCGCACGCTGCTGCGGAGGTCCCTTGTCCCGCCAGCGACGCCGTTTCACGGCACTATAAGCGCGCACACAGCGGAGCACTCTGGCGCGGAGAATGCCGCAGCAGCACACGCCGCACCGCCGCCTCTGCCCCCACCCCACGCTCAGGCCGCCTCCCCACCTCCACCAGCCCCCGTGCACATCAAGCCGCTTCCACGCCTACCCCAAACCCAAAAGCACGCCCAATCCCAACCACTCGCCCAATCCCAACCACTCGCCCAATCTCAACCACTCGCCCAATCCCAACCACTCGCCCAATCCCAACCACTCGCCCAATCCCAAACCCACGCAATATCCTAATCCCAAACCCACGCCCGATCTCAAATACGCCCCCAAACCCAAAACCCAGCTCACGCAGAATTCAAAGCCCAAGCTCATGTTCGTTCGAAATGCGAAGCTAATGTTCGCCTCTATGCTCACACCTACTACCAATATTTTTTTTCCCTTTCCCTCCGATTCTTTTTGTACTTCCTCATTATCAAGGGTGTCTTGCTCCACCCCGCACGTTACCCCTTTGCTACACTTCCAGATGCCTTCCCTATTCATGAAAAGCTAAGGCATAAAAAAATGGCGGTAACTTTTTCCGCCGTTGCCTTTCTCGACTCCACATTGTTAATTGGTCCACGCCCGTTGCCCAGTACATTGTATTCTTCTTCCTCCGTCAGAATTTATCGCTAGCCGTTCTTTCTCCATTCACTCTGTACATCTTCCTCACTCCTCGCTTTCCTTACCATTTTCTCGCCCATATCATCTACAAGCTTCCTGCGAATTCCGCGACATTCTCCATTCCGTTGCAGTTCGTTGTCAGACAACCACGCACCCCACAATCCTGACGTCTGATAGTCACGTTCTGCATTCCAAATTTCTGAACCTGGAACCTACAACACTTTCACATCTGACATTTCACTACTCGCCCTCCCGTTACTCCTCTCAACACGTTGCCGGCTCAGGACGTCTGACAGGAACCGCTTCCATCGCAGCCCCGCCCCGCCTCCCACCTGCGCCTTTGCGCCGGGCCGCGGAGGCGAGGAGGGAAAACCTGCTTTCCCCGCTGCCCTCCAACAACCTCGCCTCGCTGCACCTCCGCGCGGGCCCTTCCGGCCGCCTAAGGGACAAACGAGGCAAATAAAGCCCTAGTGCAGCGCCGCGCTCCCGCTGCCCCCCACTCTCGCTCCTACCAGTCCCGCCCCTGCCCCTGCTCCCGCCCTGCCCCGCCTCCGCCGACGTGGCTGCAGACGACGCCTCCCGGCGTCGCACTGCCTTCCCCCCTGCTGTGGACCCTTGTCACGTTCCGTGGTTTCTCCGATCAATAACAGGCGATTGCTGAGCAGTACCCCAACGAACGGGCCACGGACCGCGCGCAGGAATCTTTCCTTCCTGTTCCTTGCCCCACCTCCTTACATGCACTAATCTAGAAAACACATTACTAAAAGACTGTTTGGGAGATTAGAGCTTTTCACGGCTGGGAGCCGTGCCCAGCTGGTGAGAGATACCTCGTTGGGGAAACCTTGCTAGCTTCACGGTACGTCGGCGTTTGATTTCATTACCCATCAGGGGAGAAATCAAGATCACCACCTCCCGCAATAAAAATTGCATTGCACTTACGGAACAATGAGCTTACAATTGGCGCGCGCCTAGAATCACTTCTCAATTAATCAATGGATTGGTCAAAGATCATTCTGATCGGCATTTTGTTCATTGTGCCCCACCGACTTTCAATTTCAAATTTGTTTCTTACCCTGAGTTATAACACATCTCAATTAACAGTTTTTAATTTCTTCGAAACTCGGTAATATTCTTGATTTCTAATCTATTCTATTGTACCAACAGAAGAACTTGTTTCAGATCACGACATTACCTCTTTGACCTGTTTTTATCTTCAGACTCAGAATCTTACGCTTCCCAACCCACAGTGGCTAATAAGATCTTCTATCTGTAACAGACTTGTCTCTCCTCGAAAACCCCGATGATGGGATTATGACACGCAACTGAGAGAAAATTATGACAGAAAAGGAGGCAGTGAAAAGAACTAAAATTTAAAAAGCAAAAAAAAAATAACAGCAACAGGAAACAAAGTTAAAAAAGGTAACGAGAAGGAAAAGTCAGAAAAGGAAGTTAAGGTAAAACACGAAAGGCGTTATAAAACCGTCTGACGAGAAAATAACATAAAAAGAGATTGCACAAGAAAGATAGACCTTTAACAAGATGATGCTAGCGTTTTAAAAGACGATACTAAAAGAGATACTCTTAACAAGCTGGGGTTAAACCTCAGTAGTCTAAAGAGCATGACACGGCGATGACATTTAAGAGAACTAAAACAAGTAATATATCAATTACGTATCAAGTGTAATGATATACTCGTAGCTGAGGAGAAACATTGATACAAGAACCAACCAAAAAACAGCAAAGAAGACAACCCGCTCATGCAGGGCGCGAGTCCAGATAAAAGAAGTTCAGGGAGAGAGGATGACTTGAAATGTGATTGTGGAGGCGATGACGGAGGGAACGGTTGGCAGAGCACTGGCGAGAGTAGGTTAAGTAGGGGGAGGGTCCATGAGGGGAGGGGACGAAAGTAACGACGAGAGCGAAAGGGAGAGTGGAGGGGAATGGAAGGACGAGAGGGAGAATGAATGCGAGAGTGAGGGCGAAAACGCGAGGGTGAAGGTAAGAGTAAAGAGTGAGGGAAAGGGGGATGGAAGGCGCGGACGAGAGAAAGGGGAAGGGGAGCGACACAGAGAGAGCGAGAGAGAGAGAGAGAAAGAGAAAGAGGGGGTGGGAGGGAAGGAGGGAGGGAGTGAGAGAGATAACGGAGAAACCCAAAGAAGAGCAGCCTCGAGAGTGGGGGCGAGAAGGGCGGTTGGGGTTGGGAGAGGAGGTGCGAGTAAGGGCGCGGGAAACGGCGCCGTTGCGCTGCAGGCGTGCCAGCACGGCACGTTTTAGCCGTTGCTCTTTTGTCTGGGACGGACAATAATCCTGAAAGAAGGCGATGACATTTCGCCCCGCGACCTCCCGCGTGCTTCCCGGCCCGTTACCTGCGCAGTCAGCATTCTCCCCCTCTGCCCCCCTCGCCCACGAACGAGAGAGACAGAGACGGAGAGAGGGAAAATACGATAGAATTATGCGTGAAGACAGAACGTACCTAGCACAATCTTCATTCCTTTTTTTTCTTTTTCTCTTTTTTTCAAGTGGCGGTAATGTAACGTAGGACGTTTTACAGACGACAAATGACACCGTAAATTGCAGTAATTTCATTTGTTTTATAATCTTATGTTTTCTATGTGACGTTGATGGTAAGCGAAGAGTATTATCAGTGATCTAGAAAAATGTCCTAAATATGTTTATAGTTAATTGCGAAATTTTTTCTTAAGACTCTCGTGAATTTATACACACATCACATAAAGATGTCATGCTATTCAGAATGGTTTTATGAGTGATAAAACGAGGGAAACTAAATTATAATGTGGCACAAGGGACTAGAATGAAATTTGAGATAAAGAAATGTCAGCCAGTGAAATAAAATACTTGCTTTAAAATGTTAGTGAAGAATTATTTGAAAAAGCACATCGTAGGTGCATGTAATAATGTAAAAACGTGACGTACCCGCATACATTTAATAACGTAGGAAATTATTATTTTGCGAGTGATATCACCAAGAAATACATTATAAAAGCGACAAACGCCCTTGACGCCAAGATGGGCGAAGAGAATCATAGGTATGCGGGCAGCACTGTTTTAATTATCTTAATAATAAATGTACGATTCTTTCTAGGCCAAATACACAAAGAACGAGCACACGAGGGTGCTTATATTTTCTCACACGATATGCGATACTTTAGTGCAGTTCAGACGGTCAGCTGTGGAACCTGTTTGATAAAAAACACATTTCTAAACAACAGAAAATGTGTGAAAATATATTTAAAAAAATAAGAATCATTGTTTCGAAACTTTATACGCTTTAACATTCAAACTAAAAATAAACCCAAAGAACCGTTTCTTTGTTTGAAAATCAAATAAAAGGATGAACGAAAGTACACATGACCTTCACATTTATTCATACATGTATACTCACAAAACACATGCTCTGTTCACACACACAAATCTCCTAGATTCTTCATTCAATTTCACGTCGATAGTACAACTGATGGAATTCACGAACATGGAAATTAAAGTTACTGTCAATTATGATTTATACTCTGAAGTTGAAAATTACGCCAATAAATCTGCAAACCGAGAATATGAAAATAATTTTATTTGGAGAAAAAAGTTAATAAATTTACTATTTGCCAAAAATTAGTAGAAAAAGTTTAAAGGATAAATGAAGCTTCTCTGAATAAAGATAACTGTAGTATCCACTCAGTAGACAAAAAGTGGAAAAACGAAAAGTAAACTAGAACCAACATATATCGAAAATAACTTGAGGTAGGAAGTTATGTTCATCGTGACACTGTAACAAGTGTAACGTAGTCCACGTCACCCAAGAAAAAACTGGAAGAGGAGCACAGGAGTTCAACAGAATTTATAAGCCTAAAGAAAGAAGACAAATTTGCTCTTCCTTCATCGTGTTTATTCTCCCTACGCCATCATTATCTTTTTCGTTGCGTAGAGTGTGGCTGCTTCCTCTTTGGACTTCTCTCTCTCTCTCTCTCTCTCTCTCTCTCTCTTTCTCTCTCTTTCCCTCTCTTTCTCTGTCTCCTTTTCCCCGTTCCTCTCTCCCTCACTATCACCCTCTCTCCTCTTATCTCTATTTCTCTCTCTCGCTCGCTCATCTTTCTTCTTCTCGTTGCTTTGCATCCATATATTTCCCCATAGCGGTCTCTGGTTGCCATTGTTCCCTCTCCTTTCCTCTCTATCTCGCCCTTCGTCTCTCTCTCTCTCTCCCTCGCAACCACACACACGCTGGCCTAAACCCGTCGCATTAATTTGAGTGCACCGCCGCTTACGCGCAAACGTCTTCAAGTGGCCCACCCGCATGTCACGCAATCTCCTCGCAGAACAGTGTAAGCTCACTCCGAACACAGCGCCGCTGTTGGCACAACCGCGCCTCCCCCGCTCCCCCTCCTCGCCCACGTCACCGCCCCCGCCGACGGCGCGTCACAAAGCGAGCGCAAGCGGCCTATTGGCGGCGTGCAGGAGGCGATGCTGTGTATTGGACGCGCAAAGCACCGGCAGACAGGCTCTCCCGCCGCCAAAGGACTTCGGGGGAGACGGGGGGGTGGACGACATGCTCGAAGCGGAGGCTCGACCTGCTTGTCCCACGCACAGTGGGGAACAGCCCCGCGCCTCTGTGCTCCGGGAGAAATGACTTCGGGGTAGACTGTCGCGCACTGCCTACCCCATGGACTCGGATGCGGCAGGCCAGCTTAAGTGGGTGGTCCATTCATAGACCCTACCCCCAGCGCCTTTCTGTTGAGGTCGAGGGAAGGCGCTCGGGTGCGATCGGCTCTAAACTGGAGGGCGAATCGCACGCGGGCCACTGCAGCGGGCCACTGCGGGCAGCCTGCTCAAAATTCTTGCATTTGAGCAGCGCTGGGGGATATCGGTTGTGGCATGATTGGAATGAAGAAGATAGGGAGCAAGGTAGAGGAGGATGAGAAAAATGAAAGGGAAGAAGGTGGAAGAGTATGAAAAGGAGTAAGAAGTAACACAAAGAGGAGGAAAATGAATGTGAATGTGAAGAGGTGAATGAGATGAAGATGAAGGTTGTAACAAGAAGATAAAGATGTAGGAAGAGGCGATGCAATGAAAAAACTGAAGAAGAAACACAGTGATATTTACGGCATCTTTTCACCTTCAAATTGTATTATCACTCCTTGATAATGTTTCCTGGTTAATAAATAGCATTTTCGAACATTAGGGCAAAGTTCAAAAAACAATAATCACCGTATATATTCGTCTCTGCTAGCTCCAAATCATTTCTATGAACATTGAACCAAAATTACAGCCGAAAAATTGATATTTTAACAAGGACTTGTCGTGGAATAAAAGTTTATCATTTTTTCAAACGAACATTAAGTAGATTTAAGTAGGCATTCTTTTAAGTACTTCTCCGACAAAGATATGGGTAACGAGGAGAAAAGAAGTTATTGATTTGCAAGTAATTGATATGGAATTTTAATATAAGACATTTTTCTTCATGAAAAGCTGGCAAAGTTTTCAATAGGATGGTATTGAGGTTTTGGACTCCATTTGCAACAGAATTACAGTGGCAATGGTGTACGATTAAGTACGATTTTTTAAGTGTCATTCATTTACAGTCACTGACACTCACATTCCCTCACACTCAATTCAATTCATTTGATTTCAATTCAATTTTGCCTTATTTTACGTGGCAAGACTTAGCCCAACAGGCCTGCTTTTTCGACTGACCATGCAAATTTTGCTACGCTTCTTTCGCCACCTAGCTGAGAAAGAAGATATCACGCGGGCGACAAAGCAAACGATGTGAATTTAGCTCAGAGGCTTCATTGAAGCTTGAAGATCTTTTACATA
>BOPP01000113.1:3333137-3345080 GCA_017312745.1 Gryllus bimaculatus
ATGGATTTTTTCTCCCTTAAAAGTCGGCTTCGAACCACCAAACTTCTGTATAACAGCTCAATACGCTAATTGTTATACTACCGAAGAAATCAAGTAATTTCGATACAAGCAAACGGCCGTGATGAAGCCCAAGCCACCGCATCGCAAACAAGCGCAAAGTTCAGCTTCTCCGGTCGATGTTTTCTCCAACCGGTTCTCCGAGTTGACGACCAGCATCTCAGACAACAGACCACCGGCTGCGCGCGATCTTTCCTTCCCCATTCCGCTCTCATCCTCGACCGAAGGGCACATCGTCGTCAGCAACACCGCCGGCTGAGTTATCTCAGAGACAGCGTTCTTGCTGTCTCTGTAGTGACACACTGATCTGGTGGTCCTAGGGTTCGAACCCCGATGGTGGTGGATTTTCCTACGCTAGCTTGCTATACTAGCTAAGCAATTCAGCTGCTGTCTGGAGGAGAATTTTTGACTGCTGTGATCAGTAGTTTTGCGTGGTTTCCTACCAGGCGAAAGATGCAGCAGTATCCTCACAAATGGGTCACGGGCAGCGTGCGATCTTTCCTTCTTCTTCCTTGTCCTATCCTCTCTCCTTTCACAAACTCACACTTGCATGCACTACTCTACCACTCATGTCGGGAAAACAGTAGGGTGTTTAGAGCTCGTTCCGATAGGTCGGTCCATCGCTGAGGGAGATATCAAGAGGAGGAAATCCACAACCCGACCACCCAGCAGGGGAGGTAACGCCATTTTCTCCCGAGGTTCACCATTCACTACACTAAAAGGAGAAAATATCATAGAAGTTGACGTTTCCAAAAACAATCCATCAATCAACTCAACTTCATAATTTCAAACGAACGTATGCCAACATTAACACCTACTTTTCAGAGAAAAAAAACTGATTTTAACAAATATACTATTTTCACATTTTTACTATTTATTTTTAATATACTATTTTCATATTTTTTCATATTTTTTATACTATATTCGTATCATATATAAGGTAAGTGTGATCAGCTGATGGGAAATGGAATGGGAAACCGAATGGAAGCCACAAAGTACAAGACAGTACAAAACAAAAACAAAAAATTGACATACGCCTTTTTGTACTTAGTTCCAGTGAACAATTCATCGGGAAGTTTTCCATTGGTGTTGGTGACCCAGAATGCCGCGATTGTCGATGAAGCCCTCGTGGCACTTTCGGGATTTGTGGTGGGATAAGTTTGGTTGGAGTCGACGATCAGAAGCAGTCAGACACAAGAACAGGACTGATACCACGTGGTTTGCTACAAACTGCAATCACAAAATCAAGCAACTGATTCACTTTCGTAACAACGCAGACTCCAACCCAATGAAGCGGGTAACGTGAAATTAGACTATATGTTCCTTCTATAATATACTTTTTCATAAAGAATATACTTTTCTGAATTTATTTTCTAAACTCTAGAGAAATGCAAGGTCGTTTTACAAGCAATACACAACGCATTTCGATCTGACACACTGCCACGTAAATAAAGCCCGATATTGCACAGGATTTAAAAACTTTTTCTTCAATTTTAAACCACATACAGTATAATTCGTTCTTTTTTTCTCAATTAGATGATGAAAACACCGACAAAGTCGGGTTACATTAACTAGTGTTGAATAAACGATCTTAAAATACATCTAAAACATTCTAACTGGGCACTGGCTGAAACAACTCATGACAACCACTAACACTGCAGTGTCTCTGACAGGGAGATCGTCGGGATTTGACATTTTAGCTAAATTACTAGATCGAATGCAACTGCCGAGCTGTCTGGAGGAGAATTTATAGCGGTCGGCTGCTCTGATTGGTAGTTTTCAATGTTCTCTGACATCAACCTCCTACCAGGCGAATCCTAGAGCAGTATCCTTATAAAATCTCATAATCTCGGCTTACTCTCACGCGCTCACTGACACACGCACACAACTTCCACGCACAGACTCCCGCACAGAGAGACTACCTACGGGTTAGAGCTTGTATTTGGCTGGAACGGTTGTATCTCATTAACTCAAACTCTCATTCATTCTCGCGCATTTCTCCGCTTCTCGCGAGCCCCGCCTCGCCGAGCCCCCTCTCGCCGAGCCCCGCTCTCCCGAGCCCGCTCTCGCCGAGCCCCGGCTCTCGCCGAGCCCCGCGATCCGCCGAGCCCCGCTCTGCGAGCCCCGCCTCGGGCCGCCGAGCCCCCGCTCTCGGCCGAGCCCCTCTTCGCCGAGCCCCCCCCATCTCACTGCCCCCCCCCATCTCACTGGGCCCTCCATCTCACTGGCCTTCCCCACTCACTGGGCCCCCATCTCACTGGGGGCCCTCCCATTCTCACTGGGCCTCCCAATCTCAACTGGGCCACCCATCTCCTGGGCCACCCATCCACTGGACCACCCATCTCACTGAATCCCCCCTCACTGAACCCCCCTCACAGAACCCCCCTCCACTGACCCCCCTCACTGAAACCCCCTCACTTGAACCCCCCCTCACTGAACCCCCCCCCTCAACTGAACCCCCCCTCACTGAATCCCCCCTCACTGAACCCCCCCTCATGAACCCCCCCTCACTGAAACCCCCCTCTTTGGAAACCCCCCTCTTTTGGAACCCCCCCTCACGGAACCCCCCTCACTGAACTCCCCCCTCACTTGAACCCCCCCTCACTGAATCCCCCCTCACTGAACCCCCCCTCACTGACCCCCCCCACTGAACCCCCCCTCACTGAACCCCCCCTCACTGGAACCCCCCTCACTGAACCCCCCCTCACTGAAAGCCCCCTCACTGAACCCCCTCACTGAGCCCCGCCCTCATTTAGCCCCGCCCTCATTTAGCCCCGCTCTCATTAGGTCCCGCTTTCACTAAGCCTCGCTCTCTCTAAGCCTCGCTCTCACTAAACCTCCCTCTCACTAAGCCTCAATCTCATAAAGTTTCTTCTGGTACTCTTATTCAATCGTTTCAATTCAATCTATTCAATCACTCAGAGTCTTCATCCGGGCCTCGAAGAAGGAGCCGCCCTTCCCTCGGCCTCCATCCCACTGTGCGGCGCCGCGGCATGACGAAGGCAAGGACAAGGGGGGAGGGCGAGGGCGGCGGCGGCGGCGGCGGGGCGGGACGCGGAGATAGCAGGCACGTGCCCTCCCCATTAGCGGCGACGCGGACAGGTTGTGGGTGATAACCTCGTTCGCTCCATTATCTCGGCTCCAATGCGTGGAACAATGGCGCGCCCGAATTCCCTTCAACTATTCACCAATTCCAACGCGCTAGTGAACATTAGCGAGAAATGAATGGCGCCGGCGGTGTCGCATTTAAATGTTTCAAATTACTACCTCTCGAAACATTTCATAATAGAACTACTAGTTCGAGATATTAGTTATTTTAATGATACTTTTCGTTCATAATCCCCTCCCCCAGTATTCGAATAAAGCCTTTTGAAACAGCCATTCAATATGGTGCTAAAGGAGAAACAAAAATATACTTAATTTGAATATATTAGACTGGCGTATGGTGGTTCGGTCTTGACACAAACTGACGTTTCATTTAGTCTACTGATTCGAACAAGGAGCATTTGAATTCTGTAGTTAGCTGCTGTGATCTCATAGTTCCTCGTTCTTCACAATCCTCCCTTGAACGTTTCACTCCTGGACTTTTTTATGAGTTGAGAGAAACTGCGTTACTAATGCAAGGGGATATTTAGAACAAGAGACATATTTGTATTTAGAAAATATTTGTATTGAACCACCCACATCGCTGAATTATATCACTGTGGTCCTAAAAACCTTCCCAGGCCGTTTTTTTCTTTCTTTTCCATGCACGTCTCTCCCTCTCTTCTCTACCATTTCCGCCGCGAGTAAAAGGCATTCAGTGAATCATCATCTCGGGTCGACTTTTTCGAGCGCCTAGGGGCCTCCGTCCGTCCCTCTCCCGCTGATCCGCTGCCCCCCCCCCCAGCCCTCGCTCCCGGGACGAGGCATCCATCTCCACTCGGGCGGTGCCGCAAGCGCGTGCTGTTTGACTTGCGTCTTCTTTCAATTTGCGTCGAATCAGAAGTCAAGTCAAACAGCGCGTGGCGAAGCGGCCGCTGAACGGCGCAAGGCGCGCGGGCCAGGGAGCAGGCGGGGCGTGGCGGGGGCGGATGCGGAGCGCAACGGTCCGCGCAGGCCAGCGCGCCGGGCGGGCGGGCGAGCGGGCGAGCGGAGCTGTCTGCGTCGGCCGCGAACAAGGGAACTCGATTACTCGACGGCAGCCGCGGCGCGCAAACAGGAAGCGGGTGGGTTAGCGGGGAGGCGACGGAGGCGGCGGCGGTGGGGCCACGCGCCTTCGCCCTCTCGCACACACGCACGCCGCGCCGCCGCGGGTCGATGGAGAAGCCGCGGCGCCTGCGGCGGCGGCGGTCGCCACCTGCGAGGGGTCGATCGCTGTGTCGTTAGCGCGACGGCGACGGGTCGAGTGGGCGGAGCGGGGTAGCCCGTTGGCAGACGTACAGCCGTCGGACGGACGTTGACGAGGTGGGCGGTGGAGCGGGGCTCGTACGGGGGATGCCCCGTGGCGAGCGAACTGGTGGTTTGTTCAACGGGTGATACTATGGGCGGGCGGATCGGTGGACGGGCAGTTTAATGGACGGGAGGTTCAGAGGACGAAAGGTTCGGTGGGCGGAAGGTTTGGTGGGCGGGAGGTCAGGTAGTCGGGAGGTTCGATTAGCGAGTGGTTCGATGGAAGTCTATGGGTGGGGTGGTTTGATGGCAGGTGGCAGGGTGGATGAACAGGTACATCGAAGGGTAAGATCGGCCGAGTTTATCTCAGCGCCAGTATTGGCGCTACCTCCGCTGCGGTTCTGGCTGAGAAAACTCTTACGGGTTCGTCCTAGGGTTCAGCCTTGGGACGTCCTAGGGTTGGAGTACCGACTAATGCGGATTTTCGACACTAGCTATTTCTACAATATACACTATGTGAATGACGGATCAGTACCTCAACCACCGGGTCAAGAACCGCGTGCGATCTTTTCTTCCTCATCTTCGTTCTATATTCACCGCTTACACACATACACACGTACGTATGTATAGCACTATCACACATGTCGGAAGACAAGTTGAAAGCCGACAGCTTGTCCCGGCTAGGGCGTTGCCGTGCTGTGAGAGAGGGAAATCCCCGCAAACCAACGTGTTCGTCGGTGCCAGTTCTCGTCATGCAGCGGGAGAGTAACACTCCCACCTCAAGGCATAAAAACATTCACAAGACTATCGGGACTAATGACCATAGCAGTCGACGAGCCAGGAAACATCAATCTATGAGCAATGCGGGTGGGGCCACGCGGCTCAGGCAGTGCGGAGCCGGGTGGAGCCAGAACGGGGAGCCAGGAGGGGGAACGGAGTTGAGACAACGCGATTAGTGTTAGCCGCGTGGGAAAATGAGAGTGAGTGGAAAAGGATGAGAGTGCGGACAGATGTACCAGAGATAGGGGCGGAATGAAAACAAACCGCAGAGTCGGAGGGACAGTCTGGGGGGCGGGATTGAACAAACAAGTAGAAACAACGGTCGATTACAGGACGCACTTACGGTAGAAAACGGGGAGGAGGGTAGCATCGAGATCACAATAACTTGAGAAATATCGAAAATGTTTTTCATTAAATGTCTACAACAATTAAGTTATTTTTAAAAATCCCTGCGATGACGTCCTATATAAAACGCATTTGAACACCAACGCACGCAATATTAAGGAATATTGTATAACAAAGAACAAAACGCACATTGTATGTAATTAAAATAAAAGTGCAGAAAATTACAATTTTGTACGGGATGAAGTTAGTAATAACACAAAGTTGTAATGCACTTCTTATTTAATTTTTAATTTTATTCAACATTTGAAAATGCTTATAACATGATTAAATTTCTCTACGACCAATTGACACACTCATTCCTCCTGTATACTGAGTCGACGAATGATATTGATTACACACCTCATAAATACCACTTGGGAATCTACGGCCTGTCGACCAATCTTAAAATTTTATGAATCCAGGGGTAGGTCTGCGTTCTCTTTGCAATTCGCACTTAAATAGTTTTGTTAGAAAATAAATTCAGATTTATGTTATCTTATAGTATATATTACATACATTATGTATCTTATATTATAAATGTTTGGAATAGGTAATTATTGCATTTCAAATATAATTCTGCTTAGAATAAAATAAAGACTAAAATCATCCTTTAAAATGTATCGAAGAAATTAGTAATACTCGTAGAAATCACTAAACTCAGTCATAATCATTTGTCAAATCGTTCGTGTCGTAAACATTGAGTCGTGAATCGTGAATATGCTCGTTCAAGAATAATTATACGGCGTTTCACTTTTGATACATTATTATTTTTTTACGTGTTTGTACCTAAATATTCATTGGAAAACGTAATTTCTGCTGATAAGTACATATGATTCCCGTATTTGAAAGTAAAGAAATCCGACTTACTGTAGTAAGTTCTAACACACTAGTTGGTAAGTAACAGTTCAATTCCAGTAACAGTAAGTAACAGTTCATGTTTCTTGTAAAATTTCATAATGATGCAGTTTATATGATTCCTGACGGGAAATAGAAAAATTCGAGTAGTTGAATATTTCCTCTTAACGAGAACAAGGTGCCGAAATGGAAATGTGTATGAAATGTGAAGGAGAAACCGAAAAGACTCGAGAATCCCGAAACGAATTCGTCAAGCTACAAACAATGCTTCCAGACCCTCTAACGCAGATACACCAAACAATTCGAGATGTCAAAGTGACACGGGTTATCAAAACGACCTAGCAGAGTTCTGCAGTTGGACAAACAACGCGCGTCCACGCGCATACTGTTTCCACAGCCAGTATTTCTCGTGAGTACCGCGAATGTCGTAATGTGGTGTCCATTGTACTCGCAACTCCTTGTGCTTGTGGAGTGCAGCACATTCCACGCGTACATATCCCGCCAGGTGGCACAGGGCGCGCCAGCAAACGCAAGTGCTAGGAGCGACGGCGGCGAATAGGGCCAGGATCGGCGGAGGGCTCCGGGCTGAAGGGTGAAGGAGAAGGGAGGAAGATGGAGCGGGCGATCGCCGGGCGTGGCGGTCCGGGGCGCCGCTAGCGTGGCTCGATTGGGGGGCGGTAACGGCCTCGTGGGCGCGCGCGCGCACGCACGCACGCACGCGATTCACGATACGTTCCCGCGAGCGAGGGCAGGTGGCGGGGCCGGCGGCGAGGACTGGTGCCGAGAACGTACGGCAGGGGGCAGGGCAAGACGTCGGCACGGAGATGCGGCGGTGATGGGCGTGGCGAGGAGAGGCGAGCTGCGATGTGGCGGGGAGAGGTAGGATGGAGCGAGGCGAGGTCAGATGGGGAGGGGTAGAGAGAGGTGAGAAGTATGAGGTTGCCTGGAACGATCTGCAGTAGTGCGGGATGGGGACCAAATGTAGTAGGGAAGTTTGGAGCGATGTAGGTAGGGCGTGGTGTGGCGTGGCGTGGAGAAGCGGGAAGGGAGTGACGGGGAGTAGATGATTGATTGATTGATTGATTGTTAGTGATTCCAGGCGACTCAAAAGCTAAGGTAATTGGTCCTGTAAGTGTAGTGCTTATTTATCCTCGGGAGGTGGCGGTGATATTCCCTCACTGGATGGCGAGAACGGGCGCCGACCTACCGTCGGCTAGCTGGGTTTCCCCAACCAGGAATCTCCTCCTCGCTGGGCATCGCCCCAGCCGGGGCAATTTCCCAACCTGTCCCCTCGCATGTGTGGTAGTGTAGTGCATGTTAATGTATGTAAATACTGACAATATGACGAGGAAGGTAAGGTGAGATCTCGTTCGGTCCGAGATCCGTTGGTTAGGGTACTGCTCCGGCATTCGCCTGGTGTTGATCGGAAAAACTACGGAAAACTGCCGATCAGAGCAGCCGGCCGCTAGAATTCTCTTCCAGACAGAATTCGACCTAGCTGGCAAGCCAATGTCGAAAATCCTAACACCGTCGGGGCACGAATCTACGACCTTCCGATTAGAGACACTTGTCCTAGAGGTGGGATGTGGCGGGGCGGGATAGAATGGAGAAGGCGAGGTCAGGTGAGACGCAGTGGTGAGGGGTGTGATGGAGAGGAGTGAGTTGGGAGATATGGCGTCGGGTGAAGTGAGATGTAGTGGGGCGGAATGGAGCGATATGTAGTGGGGCAGGGTGGGACGTTGTGCATTAGGGAGAGGAGAGCATGGGCAAGGCGGATCTGCGTCTGAGAAGCTGGGTGGCGGCAGAACCGAGCCACAACGCATTGAATATTGACGCTTAGAACCGGGGGCTTAAGTGTAGTTTTGGTTGCGGAAACAAAGCCTTTTTGGGCTGATATTTGAAAAAGGATGTGAGTTTCAAGGAACAACATCTAATTATTTTAAATTTTTTTAGCCTTTTAGTAGTTTTTTTTAGTCTCCTAGTATTTTTGCAGATTTCTTGATGACCCTCTTAGAAGAATCCCGCGTTAGGTGTTTCACTGAATCTGAAATGCTGCAAATTCGCATTGCTATTCTAAGATCCGACGACCCTAATTTGTAGGGGCCGCCCTATGGGAAAATCGTATCTCCATCCAGAAACACGCTAAGCAAGAGTTTTCTCCCCCATTAAAGTCATATATCAAAATTTCCGCATTTTTTCAAAGCTAGCTGTAATTTCAGTTATATTGGTTTAAAATCTGTAATTTTCCTCCTTAGATATTCAGACACTGTAGAGTCCAAAATCATATAAATTGCGAACAGTTGGACTTTATTAAGAAAAACTTATTTACAGTGTGTTTAAAGTACTTTTATACATGCATTCTTTAAAGGCAAATAAATTGCACTGAAACACCTGACATGAAGTGATTGCTGATCCTAAAAATAAGTCCAAAAGCTCATGTTTGAAAACTAAAGTTTGATAGTTTGATTTTCATTATACGGTTTCATCGTTCAAGGCCAATGGCTGAGACATGGTGACTACGGTGATGGTGCTGATGGAAGGGACGGTGTGGGCGGATGCGGCTGATTCGGCCCCAGCGACGGAGGTCCAAAGGCGTCGGGGCAGCTGCAGGGGCGCAGAGGAAACGGCTTCTGCTCGCAACCAACGAAGTTGGGGAGAGTCTGCGTTAACGTAAACCGCTGAAATGCTCGGTTTTTTCTTTTCGTTGCTTACCGATTAGCTCACAACTAAGGTACACAATTGCAATTGTTTTGTTGAATACTTTCAGCGGGTAACTTAAGGTTGAAATCATGTGAGGAAGATATTCACGAGGTAAACGCAGGCGAAGTGACTAATGAGACATCGAACATTGTGGTCTAGCTGACCGTTATTAATAGGGGCAGTGACTGATTCCCTGGTTGGTGATAGGTGGAGGGTTGGTAACAATAATAACAGAAGATACATACCACGTTATTTGGGTCGGAGGTTTTATGCAGAGTAGACAATAGAGACACCTCTGGAATTTCGCCGGTAACAAAGTGCCGTCAGTGTACGAAAGTGAGACGGAAATGTGATGTCAAATCTGGCTAAAGGAGACGGAGTCTTTTACATTAGAATTGTCAGAAAATCAATTGTTACATGCAGTGTTCGTTGTTTGTTTTTCACTTTTAAAACCATTGGTGGTGGTAACAACATAAAAAGGAGCTAAATGAAGCAATTGAGAGAAATCAACACTGCTCGAAGAGAGACCAAGAGTAAGATGATGAAAGCCAGAGAGGCGAGAAAATGGAACCGTGTATGGGGAGAAGTATGTCGGCTTGTGGGACAGGAGAATGAACTGTAACATCGTTCAGCAATGAACTGCTTGGGCGATAACTGACAGATGCGCGAGACAAACACTAAGCTGTCGCGTTCTGCGAATCCCAATGAACACCAGCGAGCCAGCCCTGAAGACGCCTAATAACTACAATAGTCACATTCATAAAAGCAAAGTTAAATAGTCTGTCATTTCGTGAAACGATAAATCATATCTGCTCTCCAAAAGAAAATTGAAGATTACCTCAAGTTCGCCTAGACACTGGACAAAAAATACACGCATACTGAAGAGCAACCGCCAATAATAATATTGACTGAAATGTCCCAGTAGCTTCCAAACAAAGAGATGAACATAACTTAGTATACCAATTTAATGTGTTTAAACTAAAATATATTTAAAATAAAAATTAGTGATACTTTTCAATAAAAACAATAACATTAACTAAACGATTACACAAAAAGGATCAAGAGTTGACATCCGCAAACAGAAGAACATGTGCGCCGCCATTCAGCCTGTTTTGGATTGGCTGCAACTGGGAATCCTCGGAAGTGCTTCTGATTCTTACTTCTTGGTTCCCACCATCAGGAAGGGCGGTTTAATACTGACGTTGCCTTTGCACCGTCACCGTCTGAGACTCTCTACAATTCGAATGACTGATTGATTGATTCATTGATAGTTATTACGAGTGCGTCAAGTACTAGGGTCATTAGTTCTGTATTTGTACTGCATGTTTTTGTGTCAGGAGGGGGCGATGGTCTCCCCCTGCTGTATGGCGAGATCCAGTGCTGACCGTTGGCTAGCGGTGCTTTCCCCAACCAGGTATTTTCCATGAGCGGGGCACCGTTCCAGCCGGGACTCGCTTTAAACTCCCTACCGGCCTCCCTGCATGGGTGATATTGTACTTTATGTTAGTGTAAGTGTGAGAGGATTGGACATGAGAGAGGAAGGAACACATGTGGTCCGTGGCCCGTTTGTTACAGTACTGCTCCGGCATTCGCCTGGTGTTGAGCGGAGAAACCACGGAAAACTACCAAACAGAGCGGCCTGCCGCTAGACTTCTCCTCCAGAAAGCGACTAAATTCGACCTAGCTGACAAGCTAGTATGGCCTGCCTCCGTCGGAACTCGAACCTCGGACCTCCCGGTCAGAGGGACTGCAGTGACATCAAGATGCCCTGAGCCACCTCTCCCGGCCCTACAACTCGAGCTCTGCCGGTAGCGGATTTTCCACTCTACCTACACACCTAGGTAGCATTCAGCCGAACTTTGGAAAATAATTTCAAAAACCGCCCTTCCAATCGGTAATGTTTTGTAGTTTCTCGAATAAATTACAGACAAATGCAAAAATAGTACCCTAACAAACAGGCCACTGACTACGCTCGACCCTTTCTTTTTCAAGCCTTGCCTCCCCTCCCCCTTTACAAACACACTATCATATTTACTTACACAACATTACAACACATGTCGGGAGATCAGTCTGGAGGTTAGAAGTAGTCCCGGGTGGAGGGGTGGGAGAGACCAGGAGGGGGACTCCCCGCAATCCGACGACCAAATTGGTGCCGGTTCTCACTTCCAGAGGGAAAGGAACACCGCCACCTCCGGTACGTTACGAGCACTACACTTACGGTATCAACAGTTATATTCATGACACATCCACAAACACTAGTGTGTAAATGTAAATAAGAAGCGTATATAAGTAAGTAGTGTGAATAGCAGTTTATAAGATTAGTATAAGATTAGGATTAATATCTAGGTTAGCGCCTCCCCCCTCCACAAATCTGTACACCGAAAATAAAGAAAATATCATTATGCTCTAAATCAATCAACCTCACTGCAGAGCAAACGATGAGTTTTATTCGCTGCCTGAGCCTCGATGGCCACCCCTGGCGGTGTCGAGCGCTACCGGCCGTTCGTTAAACGTGAAACCGACAATTACGCGCTTTTATCGGCGCTGGCACGTTGTGAAATATAAAGGTTCCAAAATATGCGCAGACAAAATAACTGCCGCTTATGCTCCTTTATTTAGCAAAAGCTAAACACATTCTTTTCTCCCGCGCAGCCAATTCCTGCTCCATGAATTCACGACGAGCGCGACGTACGACGCTGCGAAACTTCTTACCGAGCAGCGCGTGCGCACTTAAAGGCGCTGATTGCAGAGTGCCGACGCCCCCCCCCCACCCCACCCCGTATTGGGTGGCAGCTG
>BOPP01000113.1:3349640-3361493 GCA_017312745.1 Gryllus bimaculatus
CGTGTGGCGGGCGAGCTAGACCGTCTCCTGTCCGCATCGACGGCTGACATGGCCTGCTGTTCGCAGCGACGGTCGCGCCGCCCCGCGCCGGGCAGTGCATTATCCCCGGGGCCTTGCAGCGACGCGACCGCTTGATTAGCATGGCGCTGCTCTGGGTGATCTTGAGCGCGCCTCGCGGCCGCTAACTGCAGACTCAACACATCCGCAATTAATGCCAGAATGTCACTGATTGCGGGCAAACAGCGGAGACGCGGGTGCAGGCGAATGCGCGCGCACGTGTGTGTGTGTGTGTGTGTGTGTGTGTGTGTGTGTCTGCGTATGTGTGCTGTGGATATTTGGGATAGTACGTGTACACGAATATGTAGGATGTATGGGTAGAACTATGCGTGTGTGCATGTTGTGTGCTGTTGTTTACGTGTGGGTTATGTTTGTGCGAATGTACGTTTAACGTTTGTTTATGTAATAATGTTTTATGGTTTTGCCGATGACATAATTATAATTATTAAATAACTAGGAGCCTGGAACAGCAAAAACGGTGCTGAACAAAAGTCACAGTAAAAGAACACGGATAGTGGTCAAGAACAACAAATAAAATTAATCTCACCTATAATACTGGAGAAAATACAAGATTTTTAAAAAAAGTATTCATGATTACATTCTACTATCATAAATTCAGGTCTACATTCCAGCAGAAACGAAAGCATATCTCACAGTACAGTATTATACCAACAAATGTCGGAAGTTTAAATGCAAGAATGATGCATTTCAATTCAAGGCGTAAACTTCAAATTCATTTATTTGAATTTTTTGAGTTCTACCACTACAACAATCCCGGAACGGCATATGTATTACGCACAGTTCATTACTTACCAGAATATTAAAAATGTCTTTGTTCCATAATGCAATACGTGAATAACAAATTTATAGTCTAGTTGCAAACCTCGTAAGTCTGAAAATTGACGAAATGGAGTTTTGAAACCGTTGGATTCATCTGTACGTCTGACGCACACTGACGAGCCCTCAGACGCAAAATGACGCAAATCCGCATTATAGTGCTCTCTATAGACGATTGAAAGTACTCAATTGTTCACTAGCTTCACTGGTAACTTCCTACGAAATTCATTACGCGTTCGAATGATTGAGTCATCTTGATAAATACTGTTCGCTACACTGTTGAATATTTGTGGAATACAGCAGAAATACTTTTGACGTTATTCAATGATATGGAATTTTCCTTTCAAGAAAATCGCTAAAATGCATCGGCGCATGTCGCGTGACTTCAAATCCCAGATTATTCTCTGTATATTGAAGCTGGTACGTGTGCGTTCCCGCTTACAGTGTATGAGGCATTTAAATGAATGCTAAAAAATAGTAGGCACAATTCTTTTATTTATTTATTTACGTCAAAACGGTTAAAACTGTGTGTGACGTGCTCCGGGGAGACGTTAATTTGAAGTTACATTTATGTCCAGAAGCAAAACAAGGGGCCATTGCAGCATTTGCTCAAGGATCAGGGAACGTGGTCGAGATGGGGTCATTGACCCAGATGCTGAAGTACAATACTTGTTATAGGTTCTTTAGAATTATATAATCCAAATGGTAAATAATAAATTAAATGTCAATGATAAATTAATAGTTTTTTTCCTTTTGGAAGCTCGGTATAGTCCCTAATTGTATAGAAGTGATTTCAGCAGAAATGATTTCACTTGGAACTTGAACTTTTGTATCGAATTTAATCGTTTCATGTCATCTGGCAAGACATTGTAAAATAATGTACATGTATTGTATGTGAATTTGTGTGTGATGTGTAGTGAGCTGTTGATACTGTCACTTGATGAATATGATTACTACGTCGAGTGTTGTAGTTTTAGACATCAGCGTTTGCTGAAAAGAAATATTCCCATCCATAAATAAGTCATTTTTGTCAAAACGACTTG
Source organism: Gryllus bimaculatus (assembly GCA_017312745.1). NCBI lineage: Eukaryota > Metazoa > Arthropoda > Insecta > Orthoptera > Gryllidae > Gryllus > Gryllus bimaculatus. The sequence goes on from BOPP01000113.1 coordinate 3,351,578, forward strand.
ATTCCTACATCAAGAGACAAGATAAGAAACCTAGATTGATAAAGAGAAGCTTACAAGATTCACGGGGGTGGGATTTGTTTATTATTCGTACAATTCTTTTTTGTAAGCTAAAAGTCTGGGAGCTATAAAATGTATTCCCCCAGAATGTTATGCCATATCTCAGGCGGGAATGAGCATTCGCAAAATATACACAACGAGCAGTATGGAGGCTGACTGAATTTGAAAGAATTCTGAAAGAGTAGTATTAAGAACTTAATTTAGTTTTCACTTCATTTAAATGGACGTTCCATTTAAGGTTTGACTGAATTGAAAGATCTAAAAATTTTGTTACCTTTAACATCAGTCAATGGCACACCCTTCATTTTCAATGGAGTACAGAGCTGTTTATTTGAAATGGAAAACTGCATTGATTTCTTTTTTTATTTTACATTACTTTAGAGTGGTGGTAATTTTTTACAAATCTAACTTTTTAAACCTAACTACAACAATTTAAACCTAATTGAAATTTTGAGATATAGAAGCACTTTTGTTCACAAAACTAACTAATAAATAAGTTTTCCTAAAAATTTGGTAGAATGTGTCATTGTATCATTTCCAGTTGTACCACCTTATCTTATCGTGATGTGACAATGATTACCGTCCAGCGAAGATTATCAAAAGCTTAGACGTTGGTCGAATCTATTTGCAAGGAAAATAAATATTGCTTTACATTTATAAATTCTGTCGGAAAAGAATACTCGGTAACAATTATATTGTGTGACAAACTGTAGCAAGTAAAAGAACATGCAGCGTGATTTAATTCTCTTAAATAGTTAGATCTGCAGCATACTTTTCATATCAAATATTTATGAGTATTTATTTCTCTCGAATACTGTACAATAACAGTTAAATGTGTTTTTTATGCTTAATTTTTTTAAAGAGCCATCCAGCTTCTAATAAATAAAATATAAAAAGTTAAAATACTTCTACATTATGTATGCCTTCGTTTATTATAAGAATTCCTCTAATTTAAATAAAGCTGTTAATTGTATAAGATATATTTGTAAATGCGTATTTTCAGAATATATTGCGAAAGAGAAAGTAATATGTCATGTATTTTAGCTACCTTACTCCTTCGACTTGCGAAAATGCACAGTATAAATTAGGGAATCCGCTCACATTCCTCTCAGAGCATAATACTGTGTTTTCATTCGACCACTTCCATTATAAGAATTTCAAGGCTCGAGTTCATAAATTATAAGTAATTACAAAAGGTAAAGTAGTGCAAAAATATCCCAATGCTTATTCTGAAAGGTGGATAATTTTCACCGTAAGTTTCGGTAGACAATAATTCATTTTTTAAATATTTATGGCATCAGAATCAGTTACAAATTTACTACTCACATGTTTTAAAAGATAGAAAGAATTTTTTAAATAAGTTCAAAATGTACTTACACATGTTTCTCGTCTACACAATACAGGTTTTATCACTCATAAGATGCAGTATTACACGGTGTATAAATCACATAATTTCAGTTAATTTAACTACATGATCCTCAAAACACAAATTACATTGAAGTCAGGTGTGTTGTAAAATCATGAATTTGACCTTCAAAGTAGCATACGGCAGCAGCACAGGAACAACTGTTTCTACCAGGCAGTTCTACGCAATTTTTACCTGAGATAACACAATATACAGAATTCTCCAGAATTGCTCCAACATCGTTGAAGCAGTTGTCGGATGCTTTAAAACTATTCCGACACTACAAATCTATTTCGTGACGAATTGCAGCTGTTCTAAAAGCAAATAGTCGTCAAAGACCTTATTAATAAATACATATATTGTATATGTCAGGTGTTAATATTACCGTGTTCCACCCCTGAATTTATTTGCGCTTGATAAAACGAGTATTACTTTTTTGCACATTTATGTTGCGGTTGGGTAACCATATTTTGTTTCGAATATTGTATTTGAGGCAAATTCCAATCACAGGGTGAAATTAATAATGAATTTAACACCCGGGAATATTAGAAGAGGGAATTGTCACTTGTTTTTATAACGGAGAACAATGAATAAACAAAACATTTTCATTTTCAGGAAAATTCTGTGGAGGGAAAATTAAAACTATATTTTTGCAATGTGACAAATATCAGGAAACGTCAGCCAGACACTGTTACACTACGCCTACTAGAGCCGGGCAAAACTCTTGCTAGTATAACGTCGGGGGTAGGGATCCACGCCACAAGAAAAACAGACAGGAGTGAGTATATACAAGTTTATTTACATAGATATAAATATATACAAAGGCTCAGTCTTAAGGCGGTTTGTTAGAGCTACCACTCTCTCTACATGCAGCTCCCCTCTCTCTACATGCGCCTTGCGGCAACGCCTGCGACAGGCCTGCTAGGCCGCCTCGCAAATTGGCACCAGGTGTGCCCCGGCAGATCGACAATCTGCCTGACAGTATTCGAGGAACACATCGTCTGGTCCGAACACATCGAACCACCATATGCCATCGGCACTCCGCACCAGCCTGGGCGGACAAAGTTTTGTGGACTCGCCACGAGGATAACAGAGGTTGTTACCCCGTCAAGCCATTCTGACGCGAGTTTATATAGGTGTCAGATTACAATAGACCTTCCTACTTGTACATTTCTCCCCCCCTCCGACGCGGCTTCGATATTGTAGACATTTATCGTTGGAGTGTTTCTGTTTTGTATGCGCCGCGGTGTCTTCTGGAAATTCTAGCCTTTTGTTCGGGCGACTTATTTTAGAACCCTGAACCCTCTACCTTGCGCTTCAGCGCTGAGCTGCTGCAAGCCGTGACACTACACTAGCGATCGTGGCTTGTGACGAGGGTGGAGCACTCCGTTACTGCCTCCTTAGCTCTACGAAGGTCTCTGTCAAGGATTGGAACTGTCAGAATAGATCCTTCTCAGCAGTTCCCGAGCGGCAGTATCTCTGTGATCTGCACTTAATAAGCTTTTCCCCAAAGACGAAAGTTGCAAGATTAGATTTACATTTATTTGGTCAAAAAACAGTAAAAACAGTATGTGACGTATGGGGGAGAAGATCACCTGCGCACGTTTTCTTGAGTTCCATAATCCCTTCCCCTAATTTTAACAACAAATAGTTGAAAGATGAGTAAAAGTTAAAAAAAATAAAAAAGAGTGAGATTAGCAATACTTGAAGAAATATACATTTTCGTTTCCGAGTTATAGAAAACTTATTTGCATCGGTGAACGGATTGCAAGTATTATTTTTCTGCATTGCTAACGAAATAGTAACTTGCCCTTATCTCTACTCCTCCCTTACCTTATTCATTGAAAGTAGAATAAAAAACTGGATTTAAGATATTAGCAAAAACCTGTGTGGAGAGATCCGGTGGCGCCTCCCGAATTCGTTATCCATCGTTGCCTCTTTGCTCCGCCGACACAGAGGGTACAGCGCCCCCCGATAACAGGCCTAGTCCCGGTGCTGTTCGTTCTGAATAACGGCCGCGCCAAACTAGGATTTTGGGAGACAGACGTCTCTGCGCGCTGATCTCGTCGCCGAGAATGATCGCAACAGATATTTCTGTCCGGCACATACGTCAACATTACTTTTTTTTGGGGGGGGACTGATTTCAGCAGTTTTAACTCATTTCATCAACTCAGTTACCACATTTTCGTCGTAATAACTGATGTAGAGTAGTGCATAAATCACTCTACATTTGTTCCTTTTTTAACTCTGATTCTTATACTCGTATAGTAAGAAAAACACTGCGAATGTACTGCAGATAGTAATAAGAAAATATGTAGTGGTGACGTCTGAACATCTTTAAATCGAAAAGAAATATTAAATGTTCGCAGCAAAAATTATTTATTTAACGAACGCTAATATTTGAGAACGATAGTGTTAGGATAGAAGAATTAATTTAAATCGAAGAAAATGCTATTCGACCAAATTACGCACATATCAGCGTAGTTTCAGTACGGTTGTGTTGATTTTGAAACTGAATGGCAAGATGTTTTATAATCTACGGACACAGAACTATTAATATCACGAGGATTCATACCAATTTCTTTCCTTCGGATGTGGGCGTCATATCTACTCAGTTGCACATTGCACACAAAGCCTTGTACAAAGGGAGAGTGCGCTTTAAAATTAACAGACAGCACATTGTGTGCGTACTTAATGGAAAGAACGAGTGTATGAATGCATGATTTGCGCATCATGGATGCGAAGGGCGTTGCGGGGATTAGAAGGTGACGTCATCGTGATGTGCGCGATCAGTGGGCTAGAAAACACTTCGGCAGGCGCGCGAAGGGCGTGACCCTCCAGGACTGCAGGGGCGCGAAGTTCCCCACATCCGTATCAAAACAAAGGGAAGCGGCAGGGTTCCTCCAACAGAGGGGTTAACCAAATTTACATCGTATTTATACATAGATGCATATGTCCGTGCACAACGTAGAAAATTACTGCTTTATCGCGTTTAATTTTTAATTTTAGCTTTCCCTGTTATTTATTAAAAACCGATTCGTTTTGTGTGTAGAACTAACAAGACGATTTGAAAGAGCAAAATTTAACAGTTGGAACATATTTGAGGATTTCTGTGAAACACATGTACCTTTGTGGCGAAAAATGAATCATCCATGCATGAATATTGGTAATAAATGTTAGCAGTTAACCACATGTGAGCAGTTATATTGCATTGAAAAGTCACGTAGCAGGCATTCTTTTGTATCGCTGGCACAATTCAGAATGGTCACGCGAAAAGTGTTATTTGTGCATATACAATAGTTCTGAACGGGCTTTGATAAACGAGATTGCTAACATTACTTGTTTTATTTGCCTATCAAGTATGAGGTTTATATTAAAAAGGGGTTAGGTATTCGCAAAACACGGTGTCGCTTCCAAGATCATTTTTCTCTCCGTGATAAATTGTAGAAAAACTTTGGAAGTGGTTAAATAACGTTTTCTCATTTTTGTTACTAATATTGACACTAATAAATTCAATAATCAAATATTTACTTTTGACATAAATTCACAAAATATTATATATGTATAAGTTTCATTTGTAACACATAAGATTTCGTTTATTTAAATACATATAATTACGGAATTTTAATAAAATGAATAATAACAAAAATATTGATAAAACTGCATTTTTTCATGAACCCCTTGCCTTCTTAATATCGATTTCCTCCAAACCGCAGCAATATCTTTCACATTCTAAAACCTGACTTATTTTTTTAAATTCCTTATAGAGGGTACAGGCACTAGATATGGCCGCTTTCAAAGAAATTGTCGTAATTAAGTCCCTGTAGTAAAATATTCCATCAAATTTTGAATTAAATATTTAGTATCATTCCAGACTGCTCTTTACAGATTGACCTACCAGTCTGGGAATGATAACATAATCAAGACAAACTTCAAAATCTTATGTTTTTGTAGAATAAACGGAACTATTATTGAAGGTACGAAGTCTAAGAAGATACGAATATTGCTCCAAACCATTAATGTGTTCCCCTAAGCATTTTAACACTAGAAATGTTTTGTGTAATTTAATACTTATTTAATATTCAAAACATTTTCAGAATAAATAACAAATGGCTATAAACTTTAAAAAATGTAATGTTTTTATTGAAGAAGTTTTGTTTTCTTTTGAAAAACAATATCAGATGTTTTACTGCCGGTCCGGATGGCCGAGATCGTTAAGACAGTAGTGCCGTAGCGATCTCGGACCAAAGGATCGCGGTTTCGAGTCCTGCCTCGGGCATGGTGGTAGTGTGTTCGTCCTTTCACACTATCATCATAATATAGTGTCATCCTCATAGTTACCGTACCCGCAAATAATGGTCGCTAAAGATCTAGTAGTTGATGCGACCTTAAATACCAAAAAAAAATATTTTTTTTTCCCTACATTCTAAATCCATTCTATACTTAAACATTTTTATTTCCTCCATCAAAGCAAGACGTTAACAAACAATTAAATTCGAAGTAAAGAAACTGCTTAGAGCTAATGCCCCTCTACCCTTCGTAATTTTTATTTCACAGAAAGTATCAAGGTCAAACGCGAAAAGTCCCTCAGGAAAAGATGGTCTCATTACCAATAGGGTCCGTAGTTTACAACGACCACTAAACACACCGCCGCGTACTCGTATTTGTATTCGACGAGGGCGATGCATAAGGAGCAGCGACACGCCATGAGCTGATTGTTTCGAAAAGCGCAGTAACGCGCCCACCCGACTGCAGCACCAGGCGCGAACGGGAGAGGCCATTCTGGCAAGCACTCGGCTCCAAACTAGGGCTTCGGAATAAAAAGACGCTAGCCTCCCCCCGGGGCCCAGTGGGCCCGGAAGGAAGAAGGAGGGTAAACCACCACAAGTAGACATGGGTAACCCTGAACTACTACCGTCATTTTTGGTGTAACGCAAATATAATCGTGAGGTATTTATGGCAAAAAAAAAAAACTTTAAATTGTTTAAATATATTTTCTAACCGTTTTTGATTCTCACATAACTTGTAACTTCATTGTTCAGAAATAATTAAAAGGGTGCATTCGTTTGATAAAGTGTGTAATTGCATTATACACACCAAAACACACAACGGGAAAACATTGAACAATATTAATAGTTGTTTCTTAGATTATGATAGTGGATATAATCCACTATTATACTACTGAACCATTTTAATCTCTGAATGAAAGAAAAATTGGTATATTACAATTTTTTTTTTTTTTTGACAAAAAATATAGATTTTAATGTCTTCTATTTTCGAATAAAAATATCCTTTTCCACAATGTGCAAACAGTGCCTTATGTTCTGAATGACTTTGGATCACAAATTTTGCACTTAAAATTTAAATTTTGCATTTAAAAATATTTCAATCCAAATGTCTTAGTCGTGGGTTACGCGTGTTGTTTGTGACTCTTTTAGAGAGAAAATGTTCTTTCCCTTTTGGAAAGTGAAATTTGCGCTGACTTATGCGCCGGCACCTGAATAATTTCTACCTCTAAGTATTTCTGCCAATGGGGAACCGCCGCAGCCGGGATAGTCTCTAAGCACCAGACGGCTCTCGATATTTGTAGTAGTGTTTTGTATCTAAGTAGGTGTTTGCCTGTGTTAATAAAAAAAGAGAGAGAGAGAGAGAACGCGTGTGGGCGGGCGCAAGGGAAGATGAGGGGGAAAAGATGATAAAAGCGAGCTTTCCATAGCCTTTGTCAGAGTTCTGCCCTGACTGCTTAAAACTTTCATTGCAAGGAGTGGCGCGGCTCCCCTGCCGTGCTCTAATCGACACATGATCTACGCGACCTCAAACTACCGCTCTCGAGTGGGAGGGCACTTGAGGCGTATTTAGATTTTGCGCGTTTTGCCAACCGCCGGCGCGAATGGCCCCAGTGTGGGCGGCGCTTCTGCGGCCCGAGACGGCGCGACGCCCCGAGCCATCGGCGAACGCGGCTCCGCGGTTTAGCATAACGATACGGCGACACGGAAGAGGCGTCGACGGCGCCTGGAGGGCAGAGCGACCCTTAGCCGCCCCCGGCGTCGCGGCGTCGCCTGGGCCGCCGGCGGCCGCCGCAGCGCGTTCCGACGCCCGAAGGCACGCCAGAAGCCGTGCGCCGCCGGCACACCACACGAAGACAAGGGAGGCGTTCCATTGTAGCAGAGCTGCTGAAACGCGGAAATTCGGTCCAGAAGATACATGGTGGCCCACGGCAGAGTCCCGCGTGGCACTCGCCTTTCATTAGACTAGAGCCGATTGCGCCTCACCTGACCTTGTGTGTGTGTGTGTGTGTGTTTGTGTGTGTGTGTGTGTGTGTGTGTGATTGCGTGTTCGGACGCCCAAGACACGAGGGAAGTACTTGCGTCGGCAGTCACACGGAGCCAAGAGAGGCATCCTATTATTACGTGGCGCCCAGGAAAGTCTCTCTGCAGTGGCACCTTGCTAGTGAGAGTGCTTGCAACAGAAATTACGCTGGTTGCACGAACTGCAGTTTCAAAAAGTAAATTGCGCACTACCCTACCGAGATCATAATAGACGCTGGTAATGTTTTCTCCTTCATGTGTTTCCCAGTGACCTGGTTCCTACCAACGTAAATGTACTTTTTTAATATGAGGCCCTGATTCGGCTCATTGCGGAAGTATTTATCCACTGATAAAGAAAAAAAAGAGAAATAGCGATATTAACAGAAAATTAAGAGAATCACAGCCTTAAAAGCGTGGTGTTAAGAATATTAGCTATAATGTAAATCTTTCAGAGAATTTTTAATTTTTTACCGAGTTCTCGAGTTAATAACGAAAAAGACACTTCAAAAGTTTGCACATGGTTCAGTAATAATTTTAACCAATTATCACAGAAACATATATAACAGAAATAATAACAATATTATAAATAATAATAATAATAATAATAACGAAAATAAAAAATACACAAAATCTGATAAACTTAGTTATTCAGGAAGAAAGAAAATTGCCCTTTGATAAAGAATAAGAGACATTGTAGAGATTTAAAGTAAGTATATCCAGCAAAGAGCTTAATTCTTTTTCTTCTTCTGATTTGACATTTATATTACGATTTATAGACTTCTTTACTGTAGTAAATTAAATCAAACAGACTGACAAAACTGGAAGCGTGCCTGCTGTAGGCAGTGAATACATGTGCTGCATTCATCCCCTTACGTCGTGAACACTCAGGATGTACCTTGAAACCGCCGATTTTGCATCTGTCCGCAACCCCACCGTCCCGCGCGTACTGCATCTCCGCCTCCGCATCCCAGCCTCATCAACGCAGCGCTGCAACCGCAAGCAGCCGCCTGCGAAGGTCGATGGCCGCACCGCTAACGCCCAGCCCTTGCACTCCGCCCCCCCAAGCAGCCGTCGCCCGCACTCCGGCCCAGTCCTCAACAACGTGCCTCAGTTGACTTAAACACGACCGCCGCCCCGCCCGCTTCCAACACTGACGCCAGCATCGCCCTGCCGCCTCCGCATTCACCACTGAAAACTCACCATCGTCGACCATTCAGTCACCCTCTCAAGCCCCGACCCCGCGCCACCAACAACCACCATTTCCTCCGATGTCAACCACCGGGAGTGGTGACTCAGGGAATTAACTGAGCGGGAGGTCCTTGGGTTGGAGTCTCGCCGCTGGCAGGATTTAGACACTAGCCAGATAGCTAGGTCGAATTCAGTCGCTGTCTGGAGGAGAATTCTATCGGCCTGCTCTAATCGGCCGTTTTCCGTGGTCACTCCGATCAATACCAGAAGAATGCCGGGGCAGTACACTAACAAACGGTCTACAGACCGCCCGCGATCTTTCCTTCCCATTCCTTGGCCTATCCTACTTCTTACTTACACACACACACACACACACACACACACTCAAACACATGCCGGGAGACCGATCTTAGAGCTTAGAGCCTGGTGGGCGTTGTTTGGTTGGGGAAAACCTCGGTTGCCGATGGTATGTCGGCCTCGGATCTCGCCAACCAGTGGGACAAGATCACCGCTATCATCCAACAGTCATACAATTTATATTGCTATAATGATTTTATCCGTTGACGCGCCCAGAATAGATGAATCAACCAACGTCAACTCCCATCATCCAAATCGTCCAGCACGATTGCTTCCAAGAACCTGAAACTAACTGACACACTGTCAACCACCATTTGCCCCAACCACTACGCATTCACTCCCATTATCACGACTGCAACGCCGCTCCCGCCCTCATCGCTCCCGTTCATCTCCCGTCCCTCACATATAAGTTTCCCACCATTTTATCGCGTCTATTCGCGTATCTAGGAACGAATATCCATACGACATTGCTTCGCTCGCATCTCTCTCTCTCTCTCTCCGTGCGCGCTCCGGCCAGCGCCAGCTGCAGGCCGCCCCAAACCCCAGCGACATCGTTCCCGTCGGCGCGGCCGCGCGCCTGTCACCGCCCCATTTAGCGGCG
>BOPP01000113.1:3390156-3415323 GCA_017312745.1 Gryllus bimaculatus
TGACCCCGACGGGAGCTCGTTTCCGCGCGTTACGGGCGTCGACAGCTCCCTATCACGCGCGGTGGCGGGCGTGACATGGTGGGGTAGGGCGCGATTGGGAGGGGAGGGAAGAGGAGGGGACGGGCGGGTTCTAGCGCCGCCCGCCAGACGAACCCAATCGCGGCGACGTGGGAGCTTTTCCACCCAGTTGCCTGGGAAGCGGTGGAGGCGGTTCAGAAAACGGCGGATGTGGTGATGGAAGAGAGTGCTGTGGTGGTCGAATCGGGAACAGTTCATGCTGATGGCGGTGACAACGATTGTGAATACCACGACAAACACCAAGACGCGTGTCACTGCGATGATCCTCACTGCGATGATCCTCACTGCGATGATCCTCACTGCGATGATCCTCACTGCGATGATCGTATTTGGAACGAATGTGACTACGACGAATTTAAGCATAACAAAAACGTATTTCATGACATACTGAAACGGACAAGTAGTCGAGTTGTGTTAAATTATGCTAAGTTGGCTCAGTTACGCGTTATTTTCTATCGCTTTTAAGATTTCACGTAAATTGAAATGCAACATCAACAGCACTCACGAGTTGGAATGATAAAAATAATGTAATGCAATTAACAGATTTTATTTCGTGAAAGCATTTCAAACTTCATATAGATTGTAAAAATGGTAACAACATTCTATCATTTTACTATAGAGACACGTTTCATTCAAAAGCTGGGACGAATAAATATTCATTCTCTTTTCAGTGTTAAAATTTTCAGGCCCTTGATCTACCTCATTTCAATATACATCATACAGAATTATTTTTTAGTCCTTGAAATTAGGATACCAACGAGGTCGTAAATCGTGTTCTTTGTGATGCAGCATTTACATATTATTCCTTTCTACTGCGACTCCTTCGCTCTTGTTTATCATCAAACAAAATGTGCGCTGGTATCTATTATACAGTCTTCCCCTTTCTGCTTTGCTTTGCTTTGCTTTGCTTTGCGGGTACCACAATTCAATGTTCCGATTTCTTCGCATCGCTGTATAAAAGGGAAAATATATACATCATCGGTGACGTTGGTTTGCAAATAAAACAATGGGAATTTCGCAACAAGGTTTCTTTTCCATTTTCAAACTAGTAGAAAAACCGAGACATATTGAAAAGAACGGTCGCCATCTGCCGGCGTTGGAACATTGAATTTCTTTTTGTTCTCCACGCGATATTTGTGAAATACAAAATTGAATTTGCGGCGACTTTCCCGCGATTTCCTTGTTTCCTGCGCTACATTTCAATTCTCCGCTCTATAGCATCATCACTCAAACCTCCCTGTAAAACAAGGGCTTTCTAGTCGTCCCTGATATATTTAGCTGATTATGGTCAATGTGATGGCGAGGACTGCGATCTCTGCACCAGCTTCGATTCCGCACAACTGTTATAATTTTATGAGTAACCTACAAATGGAGTTCTATAAAATCTACACTGGTAGGCTTATTTACCAATATAATATGGTCCTCGAATTATATAGTAAAGATCTGCTGCTCAAACTCGTTGATCTCTTGATATAATGACCAGAACCCACACAGTTTGATAATCAGAATGACACAAAGACGTAATTGCAAACAGTACCCATATTGAAATAAATTCCATAAGCAGAAGCAGTTCCAAATTAAGCAACATGCAGATCATACATTCTAAAGAAATATTTATTGTAAGACATACTAAAATATGATTTGATATGATACTTTTTATACGAGTATTTTTATTATTATATTAGATTATTTTTAAAATTTTCATTTTGTATATAATGATGTTTTATATTGTTATAATTTAAGTTATACGTTATTCTCATTAGTTAATAATTTTTTTTATCATCGAGCTCCGTGGAATATTTAACTATTAGCACTATCCAAAGGAAAACGAAAAAAATCCAAAACATTCAAATTTTGATAAGTGCTCGACCTGTTATCTTTCATTTCATTAATATGACTTGTCAAACAAACGTACACAAATTGATTTGTTTAATTTGTATCGTATTTGTGTTTTAAATCGTATTACCAATGAAATAAAATCTTCACAAACTTGCCACTCACATTTAAAATTTTGTTTTACTCTCTTGTAGCATTAGTTACAATTCCGTACATTCAAAGGAAAAGTTTTGGCTACGCGTATGGTGAGAGTAATCACTCTCGTGTTCTCAGTTTCGTTTCACGTAACATTCCCTCGCCCAGCAATCACTTTCATCACCGCTTCCGACACCCCCTCCAAATCACCGCGCCCCTTCGATACCCGCGCCTCATCACCGCTCCCTGCACCCCCGTCATCCTTCCAACACCTTCCAACATTTTCTCTCCATCACCGCCACNNNNGCCGCGCCACGTGCAACAAAGCAATTACACATCAAGCGGAGGCTATCAAAGAGCTCGCATTTCGGACAAAGACGCGGCAAACTCTGATCGAATACCCGTGGAACGAAAGACGTCGTCTCCACCCCCACCACGTCAGCCTCCCGCCCGCGGAATTTACAAAGCCTTCACCAACATACAGACCTGTAAGTACTTAATCAGCCTTTTCTTTTCTCCCGGTTCCTCGCTTCCTCTGTCGATGCTGGCGCGGAGCGTCTTTGAAGCAAGGGGTTCCGACCACGATGCTGCGAAAATGCAAAAAACCAGCGTTGAAGAACGGAATGAATGAGACCAAAGTTCCTCGAAAGGGCCACTTCAACTCCGCTCCCTCGTCAAATCTCCCCTCTTGCTCCAGAAGGAGCAACAAAACAATACCAGAAACCGAAGGCGTACATAATTCCTTTTGCCACTGACGGAAGATTCTGTTCCCAGCTATTTCATTTACCAGCTTTGAGAATGAGGTAGTCCAAGCCACTCAATCCGTTAATAAAAGGAGAGCGAGTTGAAAACGTTGTCAATAAAGTTTCAATTACAAGAATCTTGAAATTGTGTCTAATTTGTGAACCTTTTAATGTGAAATTTAATCTGTCCATTCCGGGCATACCGTATTTTTAGTGCAGATCAGGTGACCTGTAAACATTCTAAATATGAGTGAAAGATAAATAGTATAAAGTAAAATATTACATAAAATATCAAAATTACAAAGTTCCAAATAAATCAGTGGAGGATGATCGTCAAAGTTTTTCTTCTTTGGAACGAAGAAATGAATGTAAATTAAGCTAATTAACTTTAAATTTCTAATTATAATCTCATTTTCTTACAGTACATGATAATTATTATTATAACATCATAAGTAATTTCACTAATATTAATTGTTATTATTAGGATACTTCTTCAAATACAGTGTAGGGAAAACTAGATAGCAAAATTCCTGGTTATCATAATCGCCATTGACTACAGATTTGTAGATCCGCGTTATTGAAGAATAAAAATTTATATCTACTTATGATTAAAATTCTTATGAGATGATATTTTCATATTTGGTAATTTTTCTACACGGTGTTTAGCATCAAAATCACTTCACTTCATTATTACAGGATATATTACAGAATAAATAATATTATCATGCGTCTACACGTAATTAAATATTAATGGGGATACGTTCTCTGCATAAAAAACAATTTTGACTACATCCATTCCGTACATTGTGGAGAGCATTCTACATATAGAACACTTTAAAAAAGTGAATTTTTGTAAATAATGGAAGGAGTTTTAACAGCAAATGCCTTATTTATAGGTATGCATTGTTCTATCTCATTAGTCGTTTTATTTAACTGTAGGAATTGACATATTCCGGAAAAATCTTGAACAAAATATTATATTTCGAAACACAAGAAAAAAAATGTGTCTTTCGAACTGTATCTACAAACACAACTAAAACTCATCTTCCCCTTCGAAAAGAACATAAGAGCCCAGATATTTAAGTATTTCGTCACTTTAAAATTTCCTCGTTAGCCAGTCATAAACTTAATTTTGATTTGTTCACCGACTTCAGCGCCCTTTGGTTTTTGTTCACGGGAGAAGCAACACGTTAAGAGAAACATCAAATATATTGTAAACAATAACTACTAATGAAGAGATCAATTAAGAGAAAATGCACGAATCCTTAAATCGTCAACCGGATTTGTCCATCGACTCTAATATCCTTAACCACATTAAGTTGGCGCGACGGAAAACGAAGACGGAAAACAAACACGACTAGAGAAATATTCTTTACAGCAAAAATGACCACAAATGAAGAAAAAGGTGAAGAGTAAAAATTATAGTCATTACAAAAACGATTTTTTCATCAGCTCGATTGCCTTTGAGCTAACTTTGTTAAGGTGACAGGAAGCGTTGAGACTGTGTTGCAGAAAACATCCTTCATATTTTCGAAACTATACACCAATCGTGCAAACAGTTGACACAAAATTCACGGATTCTTATAACATAAATCTCATTAAATTTGAATAATTACTCCATTTTCCATCAACAAGAACGGTTTTGGGCTAATTTTGTGTAGGTGACGGAAAATGATGCACAAAACGTAGCAAAGAAGGTAGTGTCGAAAACCCGCAATCGCTGGATCTCCCTGTCTCTGATCATACACAGACGACATGGTTATGTAGGCTCGGAGCAAACATAACTGGTTTGACGCTATGATAAATAGTAAATCTAACATAGAGCAACATTCTTCAAAGTTTTAAAACTAATTACTAGGGGGCGAATTTTGATGAAATATCATTTTTTCCACTTAAGAACAATGCCATTTAGTACAGACATCAATTATGTTATGACAAAAGGAAATTACTCATTTTTATAGACCTTCTTTGCATTTTTTCTATTTCGACTAATAAGTATTTTTAATCCTTTCCCGTTATTTTTATGCATTTTTTACTGAGTTAATTGGTTTCAATGTCATTTTAATGGTACTTGCTTCTAAAAATACTTGCGAGATGGAACACATTTTGTCCACAAAATTTCTGAGTAACCTATTCAATTTATTCATTCAGAAATTGTCATGACAGTCGTTCTGAGTACGTTATCTAAGTTTCCTACGACGCCTGTCAGCGCCATTGTGGGTTTGGCCTATTTCGGTATAACTAAATACCGATATTTCCTGGTAAGGAACAGTCCAAAGTAAGTAAACTCAGTTCACTTGAACGAAAAGAAGAAGTGTCGATTACATCAGAGACATGTTGATGAATGTTTGATTTCCAACAGCTTGAAATGTTCATATGAACCGGTTTTGGTCATATTTTTTTACGTCATTTTAATTTGATTTAGGACATTAAAAAAAATTTTAAGAATATTTGTATTGAATATTTTTTGCTGGTTTACACCATCAAAATCCGCAAACTACTAATAACCAATCGAAAGAAAAATTTGAGGGAGAGGGAATCCAAGATTCCTTAAATATCACACCTGATTTCTTTTATCGATTCTCACACCCTTTGGTTTAATTATGGTGGCGTCACGATTGATTAATTGGTTGGTTTTGTTGAAGTATCTTTCCCGGTACGCCAACGTGTGCTGTCATTAATATATATTTTTACTTGGGTTTTTTTGGTTTTCCTTCCCTGCTGGACAACATGATGACATCGTACACCAGAACATTCGAGGAATTCCCCTCTGCAGATATCTCCCACGGCGTGTCACCGTCCAATCTCTAAACTCCGGCCTGGTCTCCAAACACGTGGTAGTGTTGTGCATGGCTGAGTGAAAGGAGAAAAGAGAGAACAGGAATAAGGAAGGGAAGATCGAAACCGTTCCAGGGCACTATTATCGGACACTGCTCTGTTCGTTTGGTAATGATCGGAAAACTGCGGGAAATTGGCAGTCAAATTAATCGTCCCCAAAATTGTTTTCCAGACAGGGGCTGCATTCGACCTACTTGAACAGCTAGCCTCAAGTACCTGTCACCAGCGAAACTCCTTGTTTCTCCAGGTTAGAGACGCTCTTGTAAAAACGGTTTTGTTGGAACAGAGATGATTTGAGCGGAACTATTATGCGAAATAGCGTTAAAAAACCATCCTTCACATTTCCCAAAACAATCACCAATCGAGAGAATAATCATTGGAATAATCCTCGTATTACATCGACAACCTGATTCGTCCATCGACTCGCTCGCCCTTTGGCCTATTTCTGTTGGCGCGGCGGGCCTCGCGCCAACATAGAGGGCGCGAGACCATTTCGTGGATTTACGCGATCGCATTCCATTCTTCACGGAATTAGTCCAAAGCGCGGCGGCGGCGGCAGCTTTGGGTCATTTACAGCGTCCACACGAGCGCAACCACGGCGCGTGATGTCGACCCACGCGGCGGCGGCGGCGAGAGCAAGCAGCTAAGAGCAGCTGCGTGTTAGCTAAGTGAAAGAACAAAAAAAGGAGTGAGGGTGTGGATGAGAGATGCCTCTCGACCGCTCTCATTACCCTTGGAATCTGCCTCGCGTTCCCCGCTAGCCCAAACACTGAAAGAGGTGCTGAACGGAACAAGGTCAGTGGGCGGATGGAAGTAGGGTACGTGAAGGAAAAACAAATGCGCGAGGATGAGTTTTAGAAGAGACGGTGGATTGGACGGGAGTTGGTTAGAATATTTGGTTCTCGAGTGCGTTGGGCAGAGTGAGTGCGGAGAGCTGAAAATCCGAAGGTTAGGGCAAATCGAAGTGATAGAAGAGAGGGACGCAAGAGACAGAGGACGTGCGTAAAAGATGCAGTCCTCTTTAATCTATCTTCGCTTTTCCCACCAGTCGACACAGTGAGAGGTACAGAACAAAACAATGCCAGAGAGGTGACGTTGTTGTGGTTTAGATTTCGTGTGATGGAGTTTGTACTAATTATATTTCCATGTATCTTAGCAATATGTTGGTTGCTGATATTGAATGTCGAATAAATTAATCGCGTATTTAGCCTCAACAGCAAGGAGTAAGGGGCGCGTGTAAAGCAAACATAATTCTTATCCAATTTAAATGTTTTGACAGAGAACAGATTCTGAGTTAGGAGGGGAAGGCACTTTTATCGAATCATCGGGAGCTTCAATTTGCGATCCCGTCACTACAGCGTTGTCATTTGAAAGTTCAGCGCATCAGCGTGCATGCTAGCAACGCGAGTGCATAGAAACACCGGCCCTAGGTGATGAAACGACTACTCTCACGAAATTTAAATCGCAGATAACGCGAGGTTGAGTTATAGAAGACACAGTTCGCTCGAGGGAAAATGGCGAGAATACTTGTTCTCGGAAGCGTTGAGATGAGAGGCTACAGGCCGAAGGCGAAGACAAATTGTACTGGAAGAAGAGAAGGAAGAAGACATCGTGCAGTGGGGAAAATCTCGACGAAAATGAAGAGCTGAATTGAAAGGCTATGCGGATGAAACAGCTACATAGAATGAAATTCAGAACCGGCGGAGAATCCGGAAAGGTGCGAGAGAAAGAGGATATGGAAATGGACATAGTTCGAGGGTTAGTAAAAAGGTTACACGTGAAGATGTAAAGGGAGACACTGGATGAGAGGAGAACGGAGAGCGTTATAAAGTGGAAAACAGACAGATTAGGATAAGCGTAGAACAAATCAATTATTTAAAAAATGGGAACAACGGTAACTTGGGAACCGGAAAACGGGAATATCGAAAAAACCTGCGGCGATCGAAAGCATATGAAAGAGAAGGGAGGCGGAGCAGAGGAAAAAGGAAGACAGAACCCTAAAAAGCAAAGCGAGAGCAAAGATACCGGGGAACCCGACACGACGAAAAGTAGATGCAACGCGAGGGAGACGGGGGACCAGGAGCGGCGCTGGCGGAGAGCGACGGGGCTGCGAAAGGGAAGACGCCACGAGAACGAAGGGTCCGCCGACACGGCCGGGCGCCGTGAGCTGCAGGCGGAGCGGGCGTGGCCCTCCGTCTCTCGCTCCGAGGCTCAGGGGAAATTGGACCGCGTAGTTCCCGTCCCCTCATTACCAACTCGACCGGCGGCACGCCCCCCCCCTCCGTCCACGTCGTGAAATTAATTTGCTCGCCAGCGCACCCACGCAAGCGCGTTCAAAACCACCTGTGCACCTTCGAACGGCGCCGGAAATCGAGGTCGACAGACCCGCTTCCGGTAATAGGTGAGAATTGTAGTGGATTTGGTGGAGGGTGAATGCGGTCTAGTGCTTGAACTCCAGACCGCAGGCGATATTGACCGGGAGACACTTTTCTAACGCTACAAGCACTATACAACGGTCTTGTGTTTCAAGTGTCTCAATAATGACAAGCTTAAATTTGATGTCATTATTTAAATTAAATTTGTTTGAACTATCTCTATACTTCGTTAAACACAGTAAAACGGAAAATTTTAATATTATTCAATGCGTAAGCATGTTAAGTAGGTGTTTACATTGTTATGAGAAAATGGCTTCTAGGTCGATAGATTCGCTTTCGGCAAAAGCTGAGAATGTTATTGGGGATAATAATTGGGAACATAATATGTGTTCCATGTAGCCCAGTCCTTGAAACTCCAAATCCTATTCCATTCCTCTCGAAATTATTTCCTGAGTGGTCTGGTTTCAAGATCTACACCCGATACCTAAATGAAAGTAAAATTGTGACTATATCTGCTTAAAATCACGAGTATAATAAAATGTAATATTGTTTCAATGGGGTGGAGCGTCTTTATTTTTTATTCTCATTAAATGGGATCATAGTCCAATTTTTGGATGCCGAAATAAGACGAGTCATGCTAAAACAAAATGTGCCATGACTGTCCTTTCTTGAGAGCATGAAAAATATATCGCAATTCCTCACAAATCGCATTGAATTTCCCTCGTCACAATAAAAAGTAAAAGAAATTGTGAAGAATTTCACGACCAAATCGTTGTTGGTGACGTTTTATGTGTTCAATTTTGTAGTAAGACATGAACAAATACTTTCAGCACTATACCAAAAAAGTTGAAATGAATAGGACAATCAAAACAGGATGATCCTGGAATAAATATAAACCAATCCTTTTAGTTTGGAGAGCATTTGTGTGTGGCACGTTAGCCATTTAATTGCCTATTTCTGCCGTGGAGGGTTATTTGAGCAATTAAGTACTACATAGCTCTATATTTATGTAATCCCTCCTAATGTAGGAATTTACATGATTCTTTTGGAATGTTCAATTGCCTTTCTCAGCGCTTTTCCAAGAGTGCCATATTGCGGACAACTATGAGGAGAGAAAATGAAAAGCCGATTCACGAGAAGTCTTCTTCACGTGATATTACTGAGCATTCCTCTCCAAATTATAACGAGGAAAAAATAGTCTCTTTAAAGAATTCAATTAGAATCTAGATCTTCTCATTATTTTAAAAAAGGTCGTAAAAAGCCAAATATCTGATCTAAACATTCTGGAAAATAGTGAACCTAATTTACTATTATAGTTTCATCAGTAGAAGTAATATATTACATTTCACATCCTGGTCGCAACTGGAAGCTGAAACAATTAGTAGAAATATGAAAATAGGTTTGAAATTGCCAAATTATTATTATTATTATTATTATTTTATTATTATTATTATTAACATTATCATTATTACAATATTTATTATAATTACTATTAGAATCAATGTTCAATTCAGAGGACAGTAAGAATATACACAAATATTCAAAGGGCAAACAAATCATATTCGTAGATTCTATTTGAGAATCTTTAGAATCTCATTGTAAAAAAGCAAAAATTGCGCTACATTTAAAGCTTACATGTGAGAAATAAAGAGGGGTAAAAATGACCCAATTCGAGAGGTCATGCTACTAGAGTAACAGTTGCAGCAACCTTAAATATTATACGAAAGATGCAAATAGTACGAAATACTCATTCCTAAATCAGGTGATTATTAGAATAGCTTAACACAGACGGTCTTTGAATTTATAAAAATGTTTAAAAATAAGTTAAACACAGGTAACATAAATTATATACTAGTTAATATTTTATATTGAAAGAACTTTAGGAAATATCGCACTTCAGCCATCTAGGGCGAGTTTTATGACCTGCAATTCCGCGAGGGTGGCCGGTGCGTCGCGCTGACAAAGCCATGCTGCATCGGATGCGCGCCAGATGCTTCCGGCAGCGCCGAGCCTCAACGGCGCGCCTCCCTCGCGCCAACGGCCCGTGAAATCGGCGGCGCTCAGGAGACAGGCAGCCATCCCCACTCGCGCACCCCGTCCCGTCAGACGGAACCGGGTTCACGCCCCACGTGGCCTCGGTGCGCAGCGAGCATGCTGGTGCGCAAGCGCAACATTCTGAATCTTGCCGCGAGATCGAACCGGGATAGGTGGCTCAGCGCCTCGGACCGGGAGGTCCAAGGTTCGACTGCCGGACAGGGGCAAGATTTTTGACGCTAGCTTGTCAGCTAAGTCGAATTCAGTGGCGGTTTGGAGGAGAATTCTAGCGACCGGCTGCTCCGATCGGTAGTTTTCAGTGGTTCCTTCGGTCAACACGAGGCGAATGCCGGAGCAGTACCCTTATGTGACGTAGTGAAATAAGAAATAAATTTCAATAACAAAATAAAAATAATATATTCAAAGATTATGTACAAGTTACAATAAATTGCTAATTTTAAAACACTCCGGCAACCTTTTCCTTTCTGAACACTGCTTTACCGCAGAAAACACAAGCCACGCGTGATGCGCGCCGTCGGACCTCTGTCCCGTGACAATTACCGTCACATGGCCTGACGCCAAGAGTTAACCCGGTCGTGGCGACCGTGTGCCTACAGCACGTGAGATTGTCTGGCCCTTACTCTCCGGACATCTCGCCCTCACTCCTACACCCTCCTTGTACATACACGTACAAGCTACCCGATGCAAACTGAATGAGAACGCGGGCGCAGATGGCGCCGCGTTAAATAGTTGAGGCTGACACCCCCACCACTGTTCCATAGATAGACTCGCACTGGCGCGAGGCTCGCAGGCCAGCCTTTGGTTTACGCCCACACACAGAATTCTCAGGTTGCCTGCCTGCTTCCGTAAACGAGGCTCGCCGGCAGCATCCTCGGAGTTTACAGCCTCCGGTATTTTTGGCTCTGCGGCACTACCTGAGTCAACCGCCCGAGCGCAAACTCCCGGATGTTCAGGCTTAACACCTTCCTCCCCCGCAGCGTACTTTCACCAACCTAACGGTTCTGGCCCTCGTGTTAACGACGCCACACTTACAAACAAACTACGAATCGCGCGTGATCATTCCTATCTCTTCCCCTTACACACAGCAACATTCACTACACTACCACACTTGTTGAGAGACCGGTCGAGAGCTTGAAGCTTGTCCCGGCTGGGGCGGTACTGCGCTGGTGAAAGATACCTGGTTAAGGAAAACTCCGCAAGCCGACGGCAGGTCTGCGCCGGATCTCGCCATCCAGCAGGGGAAGACCACCATCATCTCCCGAGCAAAAACATGCATTACACGTACGAACTAATAACCATACTACAAGTATTTAGCGTACTCAGAACCGCTAACAATCAATCAATCGAGCGGATGTGTGCCCGATTTGCTCCACCACCTACGCCCGCCCACACACCAAGTCCCCTAGCTCAGGCAGTCGGCGACGGCGCACCCGAGCTAGACGCCGCTAGCCCCACTCGATGCCGCTGAGTACACACGGCGTGGCGGAGGCAATTCGATGGACGCACCAGTGCTATGTGCCGCGAGGGAGCTGGACTGGATTGGACCGGACCGTGGACTGGACCGTGATAACTGATTATTTGCGTATTCGCGCGCCGAGTTGGCGTACCTAAGTGCCATTTAATGTCCGTTGGCGTATCATAAGTGCCATTCGGCTTCACTTTCCGCCCGCACCATTCTGCCAATGGAAACGGACAATGAAGCGCTAGACCGGGGGGCGGGGGCGTTCACTGGACTGGCCGTGTGAACGTAAAAGACTGCTGGCCGCCCGGTGATGTCCCTGAGTAATGAACAGCCAACTCCATTACCGCTCTAGGAAATGCGCCCAGGTCGACCAGAAAAAGGATCGCGTGCCAGCAGATGGACAAAAGAAGTGCCGGATGCCGCCGACCTTTGAACGGAAACGGACAATCACCCTCAACGGGTGCGGGAGACTGGCGATCTGCTTTATTCCAAGGACATGTAAGTTAGTTTTGCAGTAGCGCATTCGCTTGTTTGCATTCACTATCATCACCACCACCACCGACTAATTACTCCATCTTCCATCTTTACCTACTTACTTTACATTTCAATTTCGGGGGTTACTTTACATGAAGCTGCTGGAACATTTTCAAAATTTTCAAAAAAATGGTATATTGGTTATTTTTTATGAAATTTGTTTTTGGGTAGTAAGAAAGGCGTTTACGAGAATGGTGCAGGTCTCATTTTCGTTGAATACTGAATTGTAAGTATTCAAAAGTTTTCCGACGTCTTCCAACAACTACAATTATGAATATGGAGATTTTCTACCCACATGAAGTATGTTCTTTAGAGATAGATTTTTAAGTACAATTTTCCGCAAATTGGAGTATTTTCCACATAATTTAGGGAGAAAGTACATGCGAGAAGGTACGCGTACGAAAGTATGTGCTGTTTTAGCGCCAGTAGTTGTTCTTGAATACGGTGAATACACGAGAATATGAAGTGTGGTGCAGTTTAACGCAGTGCAATGACGAGTAGCGCTGTGAAGGGTAAAAGTTAGTATAAAAAAAGTGATCCTCAAACTCCTCCAAGTCCAAGTTTGTAATATTTTTCTGACACACCTGTAATACGTATTAGATTTCCGTACGCTCAACCCCCGCGCTAACTGTTGTGGGTTTGGTGGTGTAACGGTTAGCGTTCCAGCAAACTTGGGTACAACAGCTCAATACGCTAACCGTTTCACCATCGAACCGGCAACAGTTAGCGTATTAAGCAGACGTACCCAAGTTTGCCGGTTCCAACTCGAACGAAGCCGTGTATTTTAAAGGCGAATTGATCCATCGTACACCTTCCTTCAGAGGGGAAGTAAAGTCGACTATTCCATGTAGTACAATTTCTGTATATAAAAGATCATCAAGCCTAAAAGAAACCTCTCAGATAAATTCGAATCGCCACTTTCTACGATAGATGGTGAAAGAAGCGTAATGAAATTGGCGTGGTCAGATGGCTTGAGTCTGATGAGTGGGTCTGGTGGGCCGAGTCTCGCTACATAAAATAATACATTTACTACCTAGCTGTCGCTTATGTTGTTGCTGCTGGGCGTAGGGCAGGTTTCGTGCAACGGTCAAAGGGGGCACGGCAAAGGGCAGGGCAGAGCAATCTTACAGCGTTGTAGTTCTAACAATGAAGCCCAGCCGCATCTTGTCTTGTTTAACAGCTTGCGCTCGCCACGCCCGAATACGACTGCCGCACATCAACGTCTTGGATACAATTTGCTCGTTCTGATAATGTCAGAATCTGCAAAATGCAGCAGTGGTGGTGTTAGAAATGGTAGAATGAAACAGATATGCGATGAAACGGCAATGCAATTACGGGTACAGGCCAACTGATCGGAGGCGAGTTATTTCAAAGGCAAGGCAGTTCACGTGAGATGATATAATATCCCGACAGACATTTCTGAACATTTTTACTCATTTCCTCACCACCCTATTCGAGGTAAGAATTAAGTCACGTTAACGTCAATTAACATAAAAATAGTTTGTGTGCTAAAATATTCCATAGAAAAACAAAGTTATCTGTGGTCGCTTTAATTACACGTATGTGCTAGCCTTCCAAAATTAATAACATAACTCACGAACTTGACAGAAAATGTATTAACGTTCTCACGTTAATTCGTGTTAACGTTCTCACGAACAAATTCACTGTAAAGTTTTCTTCGTTGTAAAATAATCGTTTAACCTCAAGTATTACTCAGAACAATTGTTTCATAAAATGGAACTTGTTGCTGCTGGACAGGTATGAGTGCAAAAAAGGCATTCTTAGAAATTTCATTTCATTAACTTACATTCAGTACTTGTCGGATCAAAACAGTTCAATTATTTTACGTGTTTCGGCAGTGGACCGAAGCGAAAGAAATTTGTGGTTCCAGATCTGACGAGACCAAAGAACGTGTTTCAATGCGTTTTGTGGCTGCAAAACAAACCGCGAAGTGTAAGTGATTTCAGAAACATACTCGATGTCTCACCGCACTGTGGTTATGGTGGTATCAAAGAAGAGAATGTATACACCGTAACATTTGCCGCTGCAGAGACCCAATACGGAGAAATATTTAACTATTTACCACACACAGTCATACTAATTGTTCATTTACTACTCTTAACTCGCTCACAAATAGGAGAGAGATTTTACGCAAACGAATCTCTGTGAAATTGAACAGCGCAAATACGTAACATTAATGAAGGTATCTCCATATAACTCGAACTTCGAGCACCATCGTTTGTAGTGCCATTCTGCGATCAAATAATGTCCATTACAATCATCCATTTACAATGACACATGAATTCAAAGGAAACTGTGGGCAGTTCTGTTACGTAGTAATTTATGGATACGTCGCTAAATGACTGTTTTATGCAATATTTGTCACACGTTTTAAAGAGTATTTGAAGTTCTTTCACTCTCAGTTTGCATGTGTACTTTGAGTTAGTAGGTTCTATTTTGCATCGGAATACTCACAGCATGGGCATATACATTCAACGTTTCCAATGAATCCACATTAAAGTTTATGCAGAGTTTATAGCATCGTATAAGATGAAATTTGTTTAAATACCTGTCAAAAACAAACAAATTTCGGGGTCAATAAACATATAATGAATGTATTAATACTAATAGTAATTTAATTGTTGTAATTATTAATTAAATCTGCAACGATCTCATTATTTCAGAAATGATTATAGCTAATTCAACAGCGTATACCTACAAACAATAATTCAATAAAATACAATTTTATATAAAATTCATTAATTTTTACTAATAGACGCTTGTACACGCCTTACAATATACATTTATAACACAATATTTTCTAGATCATAGAGCGATAAAACAAGCAGAAGAAAGAACCGCTCTAAAACTTTCCTATAACAACCAGTCATAACACTTGAAAGCCACGCTCACCTCTCGCCCGCACAAAGTAATTTGGGAAGAGTAAAGTAGGGACGTCGCAAATTACTGTGTGGCTTTGGCTCTCGGGCGGGTGTTTTCCGGCTGCGCTACGCGCCCCTTATTCAAGCCAACGCAACGCAGCGCGGCGCGGCGCCGCACCGCACCGCGCCGCGCCGGAGTAATTCCCCGTCAGGACAGGGTTCCTTGCCTTTCTGCTCTTCCTTCCCCTCCTCGCCCTCACCACACACGCGTCTCTGATACACAACATTACTCCCAAAGGTCCGAGATGAGAAGAGGCTACGCCAACAGGCAACTCTGAGAAAATTAAAAAAAAAATTAAAAAATAAAAAAAATTTCGGGCACTCTACCGGGCACTAAGCCGGCCCTCTTTCAGCTCGTCCCTCGGCCGTTTCGAGGCCTTAGACCGACTGCGCGTGTACGTGACTGCACGTCCCCTCGCGTCCGCTCTCGCCCCTTCGCCTCTTTGGTATGTACGCTGAGCTCCAGGCTAAGATCCGCAGGTTCGATCCGTCAGAGGGAGAATGGCAAGGAGACGTCTGCCTTTTGAGCGCCTCTCCGCTGCTGGAGCTTTTGTTGAATTACCTTTCCACGAAACAAGGTATGAATTTAAAGAGACAATTTGGTTCTTTTACTTCAATTACCATATTGTCTACGTATTCCTTCAACTTCAATATTAAAGATAGACTTTTTATTGTAACTTTTTTGTTCAAAATTACACAATGTATTTTTTAAAATATTTCTCACGCCTTTAGTATTACATGATCGTTTTCTTACATTACTGCATTTGTGGAGTACAAGTGCTTTAAATAATGTCATATGAACTATCGCGAAAGCTTAAAAGTCTTTTGTGAAAACGAGCGCAAAATTGCGCATTTTGAGAAACTTTCACTTATTTTGTCAAAAACTGATCCAATTTTATTCTCTGTACTTTTTGTGCTGCTAGCTATTTTTTTTATTTTTCTTATTTTTCGAAAGTTACTCAAATTTAGTAGAGAATATATCTCTCACGTCTTTAACATTTACATTACGCTCGTTTTTAACACATTATGGAAATTAAAAGTACAAGTGCGCCTAACATAGTTTTTTACGCACTTCCTCGAAAACTCAAAAGCTTGTTTTCAAAATGAGCTCAAAATTGCGAATTTTCAGAAATGACCAGACGATATTTTCTCCAAATAGGCTCTCAATTTTTCAATGACAATATACATTTAGACTATGTTTTACCCTTCTATAAAATTATAAAATTTGTATTTCGATTAAACTATTAAAGATTGAAAAGTTGACAAAATGTAGAAAAACAATTAGAAGCCGATAGATAGCAGCAGGAAAGAGGCTGGAGTAATATCCAAACGCTAGTATGATGAGATTAGAAAAGTAACTAGTGTGAAAAAGTTTAGCCATTATGATGCACCACTAATTGATTGCATCCATTGCTAACTTTCAAGATATGGGTAGCAACTAACATTTTTGCAGTATTCCTCATAAACCACTGATTTAGGAAAACTGTTACTAAAAAAATAACAATAGCAAGAACTTGTAGAATAAAAATTGACTGAACCGTAAGTTATAGAGAAAATGCCAGCGTATACCTCAATTTTATGATATTTAACTTTTATGACTCTCCAACAATTTTTTTAAACATTCTTCGAATGTACACGCACACAAAACCAAGAAAAGAGTTAAAATTTAATTTTTAATGCAATAAATACAAGAATAATAGGCAATGCGTACCTAGTTCCCGTACAGTCACGCATGTATATCTTCTATAACATTGCAATTGAAATGTCTAATCAGCTTTGAAGACTTTTTAGTTATCTTTACTTCATGGACGTTTTGAGTATTTCTACTCCGTAACATATGTATAGTAAAGTAACCTAACAAAAATAATAAAGTAAATTTAAAAATATCAATAAATTCGTAAATCATAAATTATCCACAATAATATAAATTAATATTTCAATAACATAAAGCTATAAACAAAATAATCGAAAATAATCTAATTTCAAATAATCTAATAATCTAAGAAGAGATACGATTTTTGTTTTAAGCAAACCTCATTTATTGTTATATTTAACACCATTTCCTTCAACAATGTAAACTTCATGACGCCACAATAATCTGTAACTCTTTGTTTAAATAATTACGCTAGTAAACTTGTCAGATATTTCCACTGTTTTGAAAACACGGAATTCAGGGAATAGTGAGACAGAACACTGTACAACGAAAATAGAGTAGGTGGTTATCGCACAAAAGCATTTTCCCATTCAAATCATTTTATTTTAAAAGGAAATAATTCTTAGAATCACGTGGAATAGAACCTTTTATCGAATTCAACCAAGTTGCCGACAAAACCAAGACCAATATTTTCACGGAAAACTGAAATTGCAGATCGATTTCCCTTGAGATTGGATGTGTCGTGACGCAAAAAAAAATAGAGCGTAAAAATTCCAGGAGGGTACATCAACGAAGTATAGGAATGTTCTCAGAAATACAGAACGTTGACAGAAGTTAAAGTACGTCCACAAATACGAAAGTTTTTAACCACATAAACATAAAACACCATCGCAAAGTAATTTTTTAAAACAGCTCCGAAATAAAAGCGAAAAACGAGGCAATGGAGAGGGTGTTGTATACATAAATAACAATATAGACAATATGTTGATAACCAGCGTCAAGGAGCTTAACGAGGCTGGCGGGCGCGGTCACGCGAGTTAGGCGGCCCGCAATAATCTAAATTATCCTGGGCGCGCGCTAGCTCCGCGCAGCGCGGTCGCACATGGTAATGCCGGGCCCTCCCCCCCCCGCACAACTCCACCCTTCCCCACCCGGGGGCGGGCCGCACTCTCGCCGGCCGCCCCGCGCCGCAATTCTCTGCAGCACTTTGATTCGGGCCAGATTGCTGCGCGATCAAGATTCCCACACAGCGGCAGACGCGTCGGCACGGCAGGGCGACGGTTCGGGCGGGGGCAAGGGGGAAGAGACGGCGGCCTTGGGTAGAGGCGTTACAGAAGGGGAGAGGCGCTGGCAAGAGGTGAAGGCAAGGCACGGGTGGTTACTCAGGTGGGGGCGGAAAATGGTAGAGAAGTGAAAAAGTAGAGGGCGCGCCGGATGGGTTGGGAAGGTGACAAAGGTAGTGGCGGTTGAACAGATGATAGGGCGGCGACAAAAGTAGGGGCCATGCCAAGTAGAACGGCAAAGGTAATGATCGTTGGCCAGTCTAAATGGCGGTAATAGTGCAGGGAGCAAGAGTGGTGGCGGCAGCAGCAGAAACCTGCAACGCCGCACCGCAAATCCGACATTTCCGCTACCTGCTCCCTCCCCGCCCTCTCTCTCTCTGCTCTCCTCATCCGTCTCTCTCTCTCTCTCTCACTCTGCTCTCTCTTCTCTCTATCACGGCGCGCGGACGACGCACAAACACACACACACTATCCCACAGTGATCTGGGCTGTCCGGGGTGACGCCGCGTCGAAGGCTGATTCCAACGTTTCGACAATCCTGTCGTGGTCCTTCCTCAGGCTGGTATGCGGAAGACCACGACAAGGATGGTCGAACGTCGGCAACTCAGCCTTCGACGGCGGCGTCACCGGACGCCAGATCACCCACATGGACTACTCATTTATACACACATCACACGCGCGCGCACGCACACACACGAGCGCTTCCATCTCTTCTCACCAACAAGCATTTCTATTGACCAACCCACGCAGAGCCTTCTCTGCCGCTCAAACATTTTCACTCATGAACCTTTACTTTCTGGTCACGTAATACGTGCACTTTTACTCCATCTTTTTTCCAATACTGCTGAACACCGTTCGCGCTTTTCTCTGAAGCCGCATTTCTATCTCCTACGACATACGGCTTTAAACATTAGCCCTTCGAACGACTATTTATCCGGTTTATTGTGCTCTACATACGCTCCACCCCCTGCCTGTTCCATCGTTGCTCACGTCCTCCCACCGTCGATTAGTTTAAGGACAGTCCTCTTCCAAAGCGGCTGCACGAGGGAATGCCAATGAACAACAAACCATCGTCGCAGCACTCACTCACTTTCTTTCTCAAACCACCGCCCCCTCCCAGATGCTCTCTCAATCGATACTCCAGAGCAACTACCTCAACAATACACGACCTCCCACAACAAAACAATCTCCACGGACCCGCCGCCTCCGAATATCAACCAGTGCAACACTCCCAACCGCCACTACATTGTCATTCTGACATCCTGTCACTCTTGGCGCGTCCTTTCTGTCTTTCTGCCATTCCACCATCTCCGCCTCAGTCCTACGTCGCGCCATGCTCGCTCACCAACTTCCTTCAGTACGATTCACGCCTGCTTGTGGGCGGACCGTCTACCGCTCCTCTGTCACCCGCGCCACCATCACGCACTTTCCATCTGTTCCCCATCCGATCCGTCTTCCAACCCGCACCCCACAACTTCCTTGCACAAACCACCTCACCAATGCTTCCTTTCCTGCACGCCCATCTCCGCCTTGTGTAAGCGGCACTTCGTTCCCGCTAAGCCCTCCTGTCCGCGCCGGCCCACCTTCTGACTCCGTCTACCTCACCGCCCCTCCCCTCCCCTATCGTCCGTTCCTTCTACACCGCCACCCCCACACCGTCTCCTCGACCTTCCTTTTCTGCACGTTGCCTCTCGCGATCCGCACGTCCCGCCCGCCCGCCCGCCTCACGCCACAATTCATGCCGCCCGCTCCCTTCCTACGCACACCCCGTTCCTTCCCACACACCATCCCTGCTTGTGGGTACCGGCGTCGCCATCCCCTGCCCGCCAGCTTCTTCACGGCCGTCCAGCGCCGCGCGCGCCGCGCCGCGCCGCGCCGCGCCGCGATGCGCTGTGCCGTGCCGTGCCGCGTCGCGTCGCGTCGCCGCGCGGTTTGCTCTCCACGCAAATTAAATGCAAAGCGCTTGGACACGGCGCTCGAACAGTGCGCGGAGGCGGCGGCCGGCCCCGCGCCACCCGGCCCACTCCGCCCAACAAAGAGGAAACTCCCCGCAGTCGCGATTGAAAGCCGCCCCGCGTGAAACGAAAGTAACCCAAAACTACTTGTGTGTAGTGCACGCGACGCCCATTCGGCGTAACGGCAACGCTAATTGCCGTAGTGTGCGTCGCTAATTGGCATATCGCAACGCCAATTACCGTAACGCTACGTTAGACGCGCGGGGAATAGGACACTTCATTGACATAACGTAACGTTAAACGTGGTTGCTCTATGTCGGTGCGGATAATGCGACGTGAAACGTTCTAATGTGAAGCTAATTGACGTACCGCGTAGTTGCTTTTATGAAAGGTGATGTCACGTATAATGCGTGACGAGGCAAAGTGAGTCCAAGGTGACATACGTTGCTGCAACGGGATTGTAACAAAATAAAAATTGCTATTAACTCTAAATTAGATACTAAAATGGTAACATACCCTTACTAGAATAAAGTGATATGTGAAAATTACTACAGGAACGTAAATCTGCTGTATAAAGAGATGCGTTTCCTGCATTCGAAAATTAAATGCACACTGTTCAAAGAGTAACAGCGTGTACACAGTAAAAGTAACATTTGATGCAATCTAATTTATTTTGGTTCATGACAGTATAATGGTGCGAAAAATATTTCAAAATCAACCTACCCTACATCTTACAAACATTAAAATAAATGTAAACTAATGTACAATAATGATTCTGGTTGCATTCAACATCGTTGAAGTTTTACCAAATTTCAAAACTGAAAAGAAACATTCAAATACAAACAAAAAAATTGTTGGAACATTCAATGTTTCTTAAAGACAACTGTTCATTGATGCACTTCATCATTACAAAATTGCAATAGTTGTACGCAGATATAAGAATACTAAATTCCGATGGCTTTTGTACTGCACAAATTTACGAATACATGTCATTACCGAAGTAAGTAATTTTTGTCACACATCATGTTTAACTTCTATTTTATCAAATTGGGTGCCATATCAAGTGAATTCATAAGAATTAAATTAATGTAAGTAAAAATGAAAGACATGCATAATAATGAAAATATACAAAGGAAAGATGGAGCAGTAAATTGAATAATTCCGTCAGTATGTAATGAATAAGCAATTTATGACAAATTTGAATGAATATTAAAATATTTGTAGTTTGAATGTGAGTTTTACCATTGTATGGATAAATAAAATTAGGTAAATGAGTTTACCTCTAATACATCCTATTAGAGAAATTCCGGGAAGTCATTGTCACGCTATCTGAATTGAAAATTACCAGTTTTAAAATCATATGGTACATTTTAGTTCATCCAGTCCAAATATAACGAGCTTCTAATTAATAGGCATCAATATTGAAATAACAATTTCATATTTTACATTTATTAATTTTATCATTCTCATAAATAATACCATTCATGTAATGCAATACTCTAATGCTAATGAAGATCAAATAGTGGAAAATTAGACTTCTGAAATTCGAACAAAATTCCATTGTGAGGTACGCTTATTGCTTTTACTGAAATAATTACGCATTTCACGCGGGTATTTATTTCCACTCGCTCACATACTTTCACCTGGTAATACAAACATTTCAATAAATGGAGAATTTCATTGAGTACAGGAAAAACAGTAGGTAAATGCTCTGGCTCAAGGTGTGTAAAGTCGCCAGCTGAGCTGGGTGTGAAGTAAAGGTATTACGAGGTGGAAACGAAAGGCACAAACATTCAGCAAGGCATCAAGATAAGAAGTGTGAAACTCACGCATCACCCCGTCCGTTTCAAGCTACCGAAGTATATTCTGTTCCAAAAATAGTACCTCTGATGTGACCTTGATGCTACAACAACACAACTGTTCTTAAAAGTCAATTGTTTGAAGCAATTGACCCGATATTAAATGTAGGTTTCTTTGCCGCTAGATGTATTTTTCGACAAATTCCGAACACTAAATCTGAATAATAACTTTTACTTACTTGCTTAATGTGTACTCCGATTTAAACGTAGTGGCACGTCAAGGTCACGTGCTGGAAGGAGAGGGTGGGACATTGTCATCCAATCACGAGCTCTAATAGCAAACATTTCAGTCGTACAGAGGTTTCCGACTGGATAAGTGACACCCCCCCTGTCCGTTCAGCTTGTGAACTTGAAGTGCTACTACATTTAAATTGGAGTATAAATCCTGAGTATCTTGCTCAGGAATCACAAGTTCAAGTGTGAAAACATCCAGACAAGGTTACATTTTATGCGAAGGCCGGATTGTAGACATGCTGGATACATGATTATTACGAGACATACAAAAGTTCTAGATTTAGACATGTTCTGAATTATAAGCCTTAATTTTTTTGTTCAATAAAAGCAGCATTGACTAAGTCAACAAATGAATTTCCAGTTGGTACACTCGAATGATGCAGTGGAGAGTCAATCGAGCTCTTTTAATGTTGACCATAGAGACCCAGTGGACAATATTAAGAGGGACTAGACTATGAGCAAACAACGCTTCAGGCACGAATCTTACCCATACCACGAAAAATACACGAAAAAATACTTCGAAGCTTTGTGAAGCATCATTCATTACTTACGCGCTGGTCCAACAGCAGAGACGCTTTGAACGCTTTATGGGTAGCGGCGTCGGTTTTCAGTTTGCGTCTCGGTGCTGCAGACGCGCACCCCCGAAAAACGTCGGCGGACCCTAGCAGACACCCTCGCGCTTTCCGTCGAGACCCGAACCACATTACGCCTCGCCTCTGCCAACTCCATTCATACTCCTTCCACCTCCTTTATTCTTTTTTTTATGAAATTCAACCCGCTCTGTCCAAAGCTTCAAATTCTACCTTATCCCAATGTGCGCTCCTTTCAGCCTCTGTCCTTCCGAGTACATCGCACATCGTCACCTATTTTCCAGCCACACTCTCATTTCTAATTTCACACCTTACCCCTTTCACTTCCGTGCGCTTACCCCGCTGATCCCTCCTACTCCTCCCCCTTCATCTTTTGCTTTTCTCACGCAAATCCTTCCTCTCTTCCACCACCCCTACACCACTCCACGCAATGCTGTGCCACCCGCGCTACTGCGCGCCGTCCAGTTACCTTTTATTTTACATTATTAATCAGCAACACTCCACCCACTCATCGCCTACACACTCCACCCACTCATCGCCTACACACTCCACCCACTCACCGCCTACACACTCCACCCACTCACCGCCTACACACTCCACCCACATTATCCCCTCCTAAGCATCGCACCCACAACACCCCCTTCCACGTCCCCCCCCATATCACCACCTTCTACGCACTCCACCTATATCCACCTCACCTACGCGCCCCATCCTCCCTCCACGGGAATTCGCGTGATCCCCTCTCCACCGTCCCGCGTGCCGAGCGCGTCGTTGAGCTCGCCTTGCGAGAGCTGCGCGGCCCCTCTGGCGTCGGTGCTGCGCCGCTCGCTCGCGCGCCACCCGGCCGGCAAAGGAAGCGGAGGAGCCGCCGGCTACGCGAATTTCCCGATTCCGTCCCTCTCTCTCTCTCTTTCCCGTTCCGTCTCCCGCTCCCCACTCTCCTCCCACGCGGAAAGATACGCGCCGATGTAGTTCGAAGCACTTCCGAAATATGTCAAGGGTGAACCGAACGGAGGGGCATGAGGGAAGATCGATGGAAGGCCGGAAACCATCGAGGCAACTGCCTCCACAAACTTCTTCATTCTCCATTCTACGTCTCCGAAATGAATGTTGATTTATCGAGACAACTTTACAATTTTGTACCACTCCGGACTTTTTTTTTCAAGATATGGCTGTGTAGTTAAATAAAGAATATTGATTTCTTTAAAGAGATATTGTTCTTATCATTAATTTTCCTTAAAGCGACTACAAAATATGCGTGCTATTTACCCGTCCGGTACTATTTGTAGTAAACGTTGACGATGACTGACAAGGAGTTACTAGAAATATAATATATATATATATATATATATATATATATATATATATAATACAAATAATATATACAAATACACAATGAGCTATTAAAACGTCAAATAAAAACTTATAATATATATTTTTTCATTTTAAATTGTAAAAATATAAATTAATAAAACAAAAATATGATGTCGATTAAGGAAAAGCCTAAAAAATAAATATTTTTAATGCGAATCGCAAAAGAGAGATTTTATTTTGCTAGTATAGAAAGGTTGTGACACGAGATCGATAAGACGAGATGCACAATCTTATAAGCAAAACAAAAGCACTTTTACCACATTGTCATACACTATTATCTTAGACAGCCTTATTGACTTTACTTTTTTAAATTCTAGTATTCATATCAATAAATTCACTACTATGTTACATTAAGATCACTAGTAGCTCATGCGGATGAAAACTGAAATGTCAGCATGCTGACCATGGCCTGAACGACACAACTTTTACTAGTGGCAGTCTAAAAAATACTTTACAACCACAAAAGAAGACAATCTTCAAAACAAAGAAAAGGTTCAGAAAAAACCTAATAACATGTTCTAAATAACACACGAGTATATCCTAGGAAATGGATAGGAAGCGTTCCGTCCCTCTAGAGGTGAGAACAAATCCAATGTGTGCAAGATCCAATGCACGTTGCACCTGGGGACCGATACAATAAAAAAAGACATCGGTTGCGAAATAGACACAAAGTCAGAAAACAGAAAAAAAATTGACACGAACAACAAAAGACGGCCAAACGAGTGGATCCAGATACACGGACAAGAGAAACGCAAGTCAAAGAACGAACGCTCACGAACTCTCCTTGCAAGGATTTCATTCGGGATCACTCACGATATCGAATACCATGTTGCACAGCGTGGCGCACGATGCATCGATGACGGCAACATCGACAGTTGCACCTGCGACGCAGCATATCGGTGTGGACAACCTTCTCACTACCGCCAGATTCTCCAGGCAGCCAGCAGGCGGCGGGCTCCATCACCGGTTCGCACTCCGCAACTCACGATCGGGGTCGATGCTGTGAGGATGAGGGGGCAGCCTTCGCGCCTGCGAAGGCATGGAACTCACCTTCGCCAACATTACGTGGTGTGATTGTACCAATCATACGAGCGATTGTTCTGACACTATTAATGCCCAATCAAGTGTAGGAGATGCGGTGGACGGTGAGCAACGTGCGGACGTGATTGACCTTCAATTCGCAAACGTTTACCATACTTTTTGCCTCATTATTATTATTA
>BOPP01000113.1:3453330-3478438 GCA_017312745.1 Gryllus bimaculatus
GTAATTTGAACCCCTCCGTTATTCAGGAACAAGAGTGTGCAGCGATGCCGGAGAAGACTATAAGAATGAGAGAGGACAGCATCTTGGTAGATGATTAGCATTAAAAGCGAATCAGAAGGAGACACGAAGGAGGATAAAAGATGGAAAGGGGAAAATGAAGGTGTTTAATAAGGATGGATTCAGCAAAATTTGCAAAGACGGTCGAAATTTTCGCAACCCGGAGAAGTCAATAGCAACCACGACAACCGCTGCAATTATTGGAGGATGAGATTGTAGCAAGAAAGCAGTTGCTGATAGAAAAGTGGAGAAGAGTTGAAGATATACTGAGAGAAGAGAACAGTGAAGTGAAGTGAAGTGCTGGACCTAACGCTATCAGGAAATGTAGGATTATTATACCACGAATGTTGGGAAGTTGTAATATTAGAAGGGCAAGAGGAGAGAACTATGGCACAAAGAGGGACGGAGAGTCATCACGGAAGGAATGTGTGACTGCAGGACGAGAGATTGCCGGAAAGAGGAACAGGGGAAAGAGACACAAAGGGAAGGCGGGGCAGCAGGGCGCCAATGAGGGACAGTGAGACGGAGAGACGGCAAGATGGCGGGACGGCATCGGTGGGACGGGAAAGCGTGGATCGACCGTCGGGAGTTCACGTCGTTATGATGGCGACGGCAGAGGCGAGGGTCGAGGCAGGAACAGCTAACTGCTGGGCCGCAAAATTCCTCGACCTCTGTGACTTTCTTGCGGGATTTTGATTTGCGGGGCCACTGAGTGAAGATTAACAAGAGTGAGACGCTGAGATTGAAGGACGATATTGCGAGCGGGAAGACAACCGCTCCAGCAATTTTCGTAGCCCACGACAAAACTCATCGTCACAAGCTCAACAACCAATATACGGATGAGAACTTCTTCACGTCGTTCGTAATGCTGTGAAGAAGAAATGAAGGGACAAGAAGGGCGTGTTTGAGTTGCCAGAATGGAAGGCATGCTCTCTGCGGTTTCCAGACTATGTTGAAAAGATTATATACGGAGTACAATTCTTCCAAATCCTATTCTATTCCCGTTCGTAAGACCTAGTTTTGGCCTTATTCTTGTCACCCTAGAGCCCATAACCTAAGAATTAAAAAGAATGGCAGTTCTACTAGTGATCGGGTTGTGATGTCTCAAAAGCAACCTTTTGTTCAAAACATCATTGTGCCAATAGATAATACATAATTCTTCAGCCTCATAATTAAACAGGAAAGTTTGCGAGTAAAGCTAAAATTTCTAAGAGTTACAAAAAATGTGAAAGTTAAGAATTTTTCAGAAATTTTGTATGGTTACCAATGAGTTAAAAGTGAATTTATTTTTCTAAGGACAGTTTACATAAAACATCAACACAAAATAGTGTTAATTATACCCTTAGCCATTTATGACTTGAATAAAATTGAGGAGTAACAACAGCACATGATTTTTCCTATTAGAAACAGGTAATATAATATTGCCATTTCTTCCCTACTTTCACTTCAGCTACAACTTGAAAGATTCCAAATCAACCAATTCCAACAAAGCGGTTCATAAAAGCATTTCTTTCGAAAGTCAGGAACATGCGTTATTTCTGACTTTTACAAATGAAACAAACAGAATATATTTAACTTTTGCAGTTTATCAGCTGCTACATTATCCTGATAAACAAAAATAATTTCACATAAGCTTGTCTTCATTGTATCGAAATGAGCCCCCAAATACAATAATAAGCGAGCAAAACTTCTTAAAGTAAAACATGTGTATTTATTAGTACTAATGTGTATTTATTCGTACAATTAGCGTTCTAAAGTCTTCTGTCTTTGATAAGGTAATTATCTATAACATACCATTTCCATGACAGGTGGAATAACAATACACCTAAGAATTTTCAATATCGCTATATTGCGAACTGAGAGAGTGTGAAACCATCACAGGAAATTCAAATTTATCTTTTCGACTTTTTTCATTTTTCGAAAATACATAAAGAGTGCACCGAAAATGGAACCAGCCCAAATTTCTTTATCGTTTTTGTTACATTATTGAAATATTGCTTTGGCAAAAATTCTACGATTGGTGTAGTTTGGTGTTGGTGTTCGTTTGGTGGTGGCGGTTGGTGTTGTTTACAGAGGGTCCGACGGGCAGACGTATGTTTTCCCGACCACCTAGTTCTTGATTTTAGGAACCACAAAACTAGTTTTTCTCTCGAAAAACCGCTTTACATTATCTTACTTCCCGTATATTATGTATAGGAAGTACGTGTTCAAAAGGTACAAAGCTGTGAATTAAACATGTTTGAAATGAAAACTAATGGAATTATTTGTTTGAAAATTTGTACGAAACTATGCAGTAAATGATATTTATTTTTAAGTGAATTGTTTACTATAATAATAGTTTGAAGAAAATATTTTCCTCCTGACAGTTCTTATCAACATTCCTCTAGAGACGTAAATAACAAACAAATAAAATATAATTGTTATGTATGTTTATTGATTTTATTCATGTGCGTGTATAACCGAACATAAAATATATGATTTATATATTGTATATTCAGATATACGATAGTATATATGAACTACTTTTTTTCTTCTTCAGTACCAACACTATCACAGCTACATTGAAATTTCGCATCTTAAAAAAATCAATGATCGGTGAAAGCAACAACGATATGAGGTTTATCATTCCATCTCCAATATCCCCCACCAGGACGTTCAACTGCTTGTACAGAAATACTCTGGAGATGACAAAAAACACCGCCATTCAGCTCAATCTTCTCATCTGACTTCGTAATTCCCTGGAGGGAGGAGGAAGGCTTCTTGTGAATGGCGTCTTCAGTCGAAGTGGAGGACGTGACGTCGGTGGTTTGTGAGTCTCCGCCCTCGAGCGACGTAAACTCTTTGCCTCTTGAAGCCATTTCCTCGGAATCTGATAAAAGCGACAAAACGTGTAGGTGGGAGCGTAGCGGAGTTATATACAAAATGTCGGACTCGGCCGGAAATGCTGAACGTATTTTCTGCGAATCGCGAGATCAGGCAATCTACCATCGAATGCTGCCTCAAAGGTCGTAAGGAAAAGCGGCTGAATGTGAAATGTTTCAATGCTGATATTTGCGCTCCATTTCTGCAAACATATATAAGTCCTACAAGTAACATTTTTCGTTCATTTAATAAAATATTGTACAGTTTTGGTATATTCGTTTGTATTTGAAATAATTATACCGTTTGCAGAGTGGCTTTGGCGGTTGTGCTTTGATCATATAAGCGCCTTAGTATGGTGGACTACATAGATTTTGACGCAATGTTTAAGTAATTGATGTATTCGTTTTCAACATAGCCAATAAAGAGAAAATGATTGATGTTGACACTCCATTAATGTATTAATAAACATAAACTATATGAATGGCTCATTCCGTTAGTGCCCATACATACGTACGTGGAATTTTATATTTGCACTCTCTATTTTTCTCGATGCGATACACCAGAGTTTTCATAATTACATCAAACATGAATAACAAAGTATGAAATCGAGTGAAAACGCGAACCATTTTCCAGAAAAAAAATCGATTTTTTAATTCAATTTTTATCTTCGCATGCGTCGAAATTGTGTTAACTTTGATGAAAATTAAATTGGTTCAACAACTCTGTAGTTGCACAAATACCAAGTTTCATTCCGATTCGTTCTGTGGTCCCGGATCATCTGTGCACGGACAAACTGCGTCCCAATTTTCCACACACATTCCCCTGTGTTTGCGCCGCATGCAAAGAGCGCGCACGACCTACTCAGCCGCTTGAATTCCGGATGTGATTGGTTCGGAACATTCGCGCAAGATCGCGGTGTTGGGGCGGTGGCGGAGCGAGCGGCAGCTTCCTGTTGGGGCGAAGCGCTCCCGCGTCGATGAATGACCTGCCGCATAATCCGACGGGAGCGGTCTCGCCTTGGCGTTAATTGTACACTCCACGTGCAATCAAGGGAGCAAGCACGAACTTCCTTCGGCTGTCGTGTACCCTTCACAAAAGCTTCTCCCGCAAGCCCCACCTCCCTCCGTGTCTGGAGCGCAGCTTGGATGGGTGGCGGCGCGGCGGCGGCGGCGGCGGCGGTGGATGTTGCTGCAACGTTATTGTCTAGCGGTACGCACGGGACCCTCAACTACGCGATGCAGCTGCTGCAGTGCCGGGTGGAGGAGGGAGTTGGAGGAGGGTATTTAAGGCTGAGGGAGAGGCGAAGACAAACGACGAGTTTGATTCATGAAAGTTCTGTTGCTTGTAATTACAATAAGCTCTACTGGAGATTTTTTCTTCGACTACAATATCCAAATACGAACTTTTAAATTTGTTCGCGTTCAAAAATACTACTAGAATTGTAGATGTGAAACAAGTATTCTGCTCTGAACGTCCAAAATTCGAAAATGGTATAGAGTATATGCATTATTTGTACAAAAACACATTCGAACTACATTGCATATTTATAAATTTACTGCTTTATGGATCAGTGAATGAACAGCAAATGTAATTACAAGATCTTTAAGATACTAGGGAAAGCCTTCAAAGCAATTCCTAAGAATTATATGCTAATAGTCTCAATGTACCTAAAATAATTTTAAAAAACACATTTATTACTCTAAACTCCGAAAAAACTCAAAACCGACATGTGACGAATCAGATAAAACTTTATACGCACTACGTTCATCAATAACTGCGAACAAATCCGCGAACTCTATGAGCTACAGTTATTCGCCGCCTGGCCACTCTCTCCATACATCGTGTGCAAGCCCTTCGAGGGAGGGAGCGGCGCAGCGTATTATTGACGGCGTCCATCGGCCAAACACACACCATCATCCACTGCGGATAATAACGCCTCACCCAACCGCACCGCGTCACCTCGGTCGTCAGCATTGCCATCACCTCTGCCGTCGCTAGAGTCATCGTCTCATTATTGCCGTCGTCACTATCGACATCCAGCTCCTCTCTGCCATTGAATTGAATTGATGACTATTTTACGTGGTGAGACTTAGGCCATCAGGGCCATCAGGCCGGCTCTTCCGTCTGACCACATGAATTTCGCTATGCTCCTTTCGCCACTAGCGGAGAAAGGCGATATCAGACGACAAAACAGACTTGAATTTAGCTCAGAGGCGTCGTTTAGGCTTAATGATCTTCTACTTACAGTAAATCTACAACACGAGACAGCCGGCTTTACTTTCCCTCCAAAGAAAGGCGCACGAAGTATTTGGTCGCCCTTAAAAATCCACGGCTTTCGGGTTTGAACCAGCAAACTTGATATAACAGTCCGACACGCTAACCGTTATACCATAGCCGCCTTCGCCATCCTCTCCGCTACCGTCTTCTATCGCTATTCTCCTTTGTGACACCGTCACTTTCACCATCCTCTACTCTCCGTCACCATCGCCATCCTACTCTTCGCCACCGTCACTCGCAGCAGCGCAGATGCCTCTCCTGATTCGCCGCTTCCGCTATTTACGCTGAGCTATTTACGCGCTTACGCCGCGTCCGTCTCTGGTGGGCCGCAAGTGCTGTGCATTAGCCGAGCAGTGGGAGGCGGCGTGGCGCGGCACGGGGCGGAGCGGAACGCGCGCCGCTTTAATGAGCGCGGGCGACGCGATGCATTGCGTAGCGCCTGAGCAATGTGCAGTGAAGAAGCCTCCATGCGCCCTCGATTGGGACCCCGGAGGTCAAAGCACGTTGAAGCACGGCTCAGAGCGCCCGGAATATTTGATTATTTCGTGTTTCCAGACGCGTCAACTGCTATGGGCATGTAGATGTAGTGCACGTTATACCCTGAGAGGTGGCGGTGTTCCTACCCCTACTATCTCCCACCAGCGGGGTATCGACTCTCAGCCGAGACAAGCTCTTAGCTTCCGGCGTGTCACCCGACTTGTGTGGTAGAGTAGTGCACTGAAGTGTACGTGTGCGAGTGTAAAGGAAGAGGAAGTTTTTAATGTACTCCTTCGGTATACGTCTGGTATTGATTGGAGAAACCACGCAAACTATCTATTAAAGGACTCATCCCCTAGTATTTAGAATGTGGAGAAATTCGACATAGCTATTTAGGACGAATCGAAAATTCGTGATCGAAAATTCACCAATTTTGGGAACAATGGTGGCCGGTGGATTGCGAATTAGGAGGGATGGGATGTATGGCCGAGCTATCACATACATTTTACCTTTTCGAAATGATTTTGAACGAGGAAAACTACAATAATACATGTAGTTGTTCAATGGATTTGCACATTTTGAGATTTTAATCGTTGTCTCAGACATCTTAACGTTGATTACGGAATATA
This sequence comes from Gryllus bimaculatus, assembly GCA_017312745.1. Taxonomy (NCBI): domain Eukaryota; kingdom Metazoa; phylum Arthropoda; class Insecta; order Orthoptera; family Gryllidae; genus Gryllus; species Gryllus bimaculatus. The sequence goes on from BOPP01000113.1 coordinate 3,459,633, forward strand.
CAATTGTACTCTCGCAAAAACAAGAGATTATTTAAAAACATTTCCAGCAAATATCGTAGTTTATGAATTCAAATAAAATTGTCGGTATTCTTAACTCCTTCTTTTCTAAAATTATGAAATAAAAGTTCTAAATTATTTATGTAAGTACAACATAAAGTTAGTATTTGGCTAACGAATGAAATATTGCCGGACGAGATGACATAAGAGGCGAGTCTAGCATTTTAAAAACTCTTTTGAATGAGTTCCGAACATATTTAGCATTAATTCATTGAAACTTCGTACGCTTAGGGTCATTATCAATAAATGAGGCGGCAGCCATGTTGATTCATGTTGCACATTATCTTTTATGGGGGATGGTCACTTTGGGGTATTCAATTATTTCATACGGACCTCACTTCTTGGAGGTACGCGCAATTTTGCCGCAACCGCAAACTTAACATTAGTAACTATAAACAGTGAAGTAAAAGCTAGTTTCCAAGCATGCTAAAAATTATATTGTGAAGACAATTTCAACGAATGACAGTTCAAATCAAGTGTGTTCAATGCTTCATGGCTGAAGTCAAGTTTGTGGTTCCCTTTTGTAGTATACTAAAAAGGAGTACTATACAAAAATTAGTATACTAAAATTATAAACTTTATAAAAGTAACATAGTTTTCGTAGTATACTAAAATTAAGCTATGAACATGACCAAGTAAGTGACTCCTTTACGTATCATTTTAAATACTTTCTTAGAAATGACGGGATTTCAGAAATTGCAATTATAGTAACTCAGAACCAACACAATACTGATGTAATTCATGTTTTGAATAATTCGGTAGAATGGAAACGCGCTATAATGGGTCACTATTCAATGATTCAAGTCCAATGAGCAAATCAAATATCAAAAGAACGCTTCAACTATTTTAACGTCGGTTGCAATGAATGCAGACTTAATTCGTTATTTAGTTGGTTTGTTTCTATTACCTACAAGCATATCAAATCATATTCAATCATAGAAAGGTTAACAAATTAATTGTATTAAAGCAATCAAATAAATTCTTAAATGAGTATTTCAATTTTCATTCACCAATATTTTTATATCGTCGAATAATAATTTGTCAACTTTTCAAAGATTCAGAACCAGCTTGATCATTTACGGACAACTAAATATAAAACTCACGATTTACTATTTTCATTACCTATATTTTGAATTTTTACGTCCTCCTCTATTGCGAACAAGACCTTTTCCTTAGAGGAGAGCTGTGTAGAATTTTCGAAAGGTGTAACAGTTCACGCTACGACGAACACTAGACCCTCCTTCCGCGGTCGCTTGTAAAACAACTTTTATGACGCTCGGAACACCAAGAGCGGCGAGAGGGGAGAAAAACGGATCCGAGTATGACAAACTGTTCTGGCTCTTCTTCAGTTTACACTTCCTCCCACGATTACACAACGGAAGTTAGTTCCCACGACGTTCTTCACTCTCGCACCAGCTCCAAGTCGATAAAGCTTCGCGTCGCCCTCCAGCAGGTTTGTAAACTCATCGAACGCTCCGACGCAAGAGGAAAACAATAATATTTACTGTACTGTTTTTAGAACAGTTTCCAAGTCTGTGAGTTCCTCCACAATTATGGGGGAAATTTGTTAAATGAAAGTGGTTCCTTATTCATTATAAACGATTCAATCGTGAAACGTTTCACTTTCTCTCATCAGTTCTTCTGGAATAAAAGGGAATTTCTGTTCATATTGATCAGATTAGGTTTACACATGAAGTTCTAACAACTTCGTTGTAAGGACAACTTGAGAAGCAGTATTTCTGTGCTGAAACATTCCTTCAAAACAGAATTTATGAATAAGCCCGATTTTTCATTATTAATGTTTTAATTCTCGCAATGACATACAATTCTTTTATTATATTAAGGAAGGCTAAGGATCCATTATTGAATAAATAAAAAACGTTTGTTGGAAAAATCGTTTTAGCATTTAATTAAAACATTTTTCTCGATTTTTACTTTAGATGTAAGAAAATTGGCATTATGTGTATTATCACTTGCTCTTATTAACCCGTTTCCTAGTATAAACATTAAATATTAAAGGCTATTTAAAATTTATAAAATGAAAATTATCTACCGTCATTAGAGTATCAATTGGATATGTTGCATTAGTTACAAATCGATTTATAGAAAGCAGTCGTCGTTTGACGATTGGTGCAAGGAAGTGTTTGAGTATGAGATTATAGTCACCAAAGGGAAGATAAAAGGTTTTGCAGTACAACGAAGGAGTCAGTTTTATAATTTTAGTTTCTGAATTTCCCGTCAAATTTTGGCGCGTTTCTCCTATTATTAAAAATGTTAACATTATTTCATTTGTTCACTACGTTTATCTACTTTAAACGATAATTTTGCATTCAATACTCTTTTGACGTATTGCTGTGCAAGTGAGAGATTATGGTCACGCGAAATGCAATTCAAAACCTACCTCTTTCTCGACCCACATGTTATTTACATAGTTCAGTTATTTGAACTGCACATATATTTATTTCTCAACATTATAGTTTTTTTCAATGTTTAAAACGCAAAATTTAAATATGCATCCAATCTTTGAAAAATATAATATCCCTATCATAAATTCATCTTCAAACAAGAAACTTTATGAACGCCAGCGATCTTTATTTCGTTGCTGGACAGATATCAATAAGATATCAACTAGGGATTAACAAATACAATTGTGACCATATTAAATACATTTATAAATAAAGCACATTAAAAAGTATAAATTACAATCGCTTTTACAATATGAATAGACAAAGTCTCCTTTTCAAACGAATTATCTGAATTGCAAATACGAGATACTCGTATCGGGAACAATATTATATGGAAGTACGTATATTATGTAACATATCAGAGGTGCTTACAAGAAGAGCGATTTTAGGCAATCGCATTTCCTTCTTCGATGTCGGTGAGGTCAAACAGGCGAAAGATACGCGCAAAACTTGACCTTGTGGCAATGGTGCGCTTCTAATAACACCCTATCACAGAACAGTGCAAAAAATACATGAGAAAAATCCTATAAGCGTGTTTTGATAGTAGTGTCAGTGATAGTTAAAATGCTGTAGTGCCTGAAGGTCCACTGATAACATGAAATCATAAGCAAGTTCTCTATATCGCATGTTTCAAATAAGGTAAATTTATAGTCTCGTGTTAGTTATCATTAGAACTGGTTTTCAAAACACTTGAGAAAAAAATGCTGATTAATTTTTGTACCCAAGAAGGCACTAATCAGCACATGTATCAATTTTTACTTCCTTGCACTTACTAACGAAGAGACTACAAGAAGAGAATGTATTATAATCGTGCGCCGGAAAACGGCGAATTTTCGACACAAAACTTCTTATAGTCGGGCCCTAGTAATGAAAAAGGGGATAAAAATAGTTGCTAAATTTAGAAAAACAATTCCTCTAACTCTTGGTGTACCCAGATTACGTGTTTTGCGCGTCCTCCAAACTGAAAAATCATGAACGACAAAATGTCTGTCCGTTTGTCCGTCCGGCTGTCTAGGTGTGCACAACGCTAGCGCATGAACCGTTCTGCAGATTTTCTTAAAAATTGATATTTCTCAATTGTTTTGTCCGAAGCCGCGGTCCCTGGAGTTTGAAATCGATGTAACGAATGGACAGCCGAACAGATATATGTTTTTCGGCATTCCATTTTTCGGCATCAAGGACCCACAAACATGGATTTTGGCTACATCACACGTTGGAGAATTTTTTTCTAAATTTAGCAACTCGATTTATCGACTTTGATGCTACCGGGGACCTGTAATAAAGGTTTTTTTTGCTGAAAATTCGCTATTTTTCCACGCAGCATTTCATACATTCTCTACTGCGTAAGCGATAGTGAGAAAGTAAAAAAAAATCGTTGAATAAAACTCATATCTATCAACCCAAAAATTAAAAATCTTCCCTCAATCATCAAAGGAAAAATTTGATTTGGTAATTACATCCGTAAATAAGCGAGGAGCTCTTCCCTCCCTCCTTCCTCCGAGAAACCGCCAATGTGAAACAATGCAGAAACTTCCCAACCGAATCTTGGTAAAGAGTAACTGATCTCAACATTATCGGCGGTTGAGGCAGCGCTATGAGCTCAATCGATGGCGCGCCTCCGCCTCCGCCTCCGCCTCCGCCTCCGCCTCCTCGACTGCCGCCTCCGCCTCCGCCTCGCCCGCCCCGAGGCTGGAGGCTGACGGGACGCAGCACACGCACCCCAAATTGAGGAAGTTGGGCGGTGGCAGCAGATACACAGCTGGTGTGGACGGGACCTCATCTCGGTCGTGTTCATACTGCCGCCGCATCAAGGATAGCATTTCTCAGTCGAACACAAATGAAAAGAATCTCCGTTACCCACGCGTTGACAGAACCGGAACTGTGCAGCCTTCGGCATTTTGAGATATATCTATGATTTTATTTATTAATATGTTAATTACAAATTTAGCACACATGTTTTAATCTCCCGGCTGTCTATAATTGTACGGAACATTGTTTTTAATTATTAATTATTTTGAGACAGTCATTTTTATAACTATCTATGGTTTTGTTAGAAACCCAGGAATTCAGGAAAATTCCCAAAACAATGAAACAGTTTCGACTGTGACTGAAGAATGCAGAATTTCAATGTGTTGTTTTGCAATTTCTTATATTACTGAATTCTCATACTCAGTGCGTATCTGTTTCTGATTACGATCAGCTGATGTGACGCAACAAGAAGACACCAAGGAAGAGACCGCCTGTCATTAAAAATTTGTTATTTAAGTGTTGTGTTGTGGAGCAGTACTTTTTAAAATTATTTGTGTGTAAACAATGGTTATGCTTGTTTAAGTATACTATACTATAATGCAGTATGCGTGAACATAGTTTTGATTAAAATATTTAATCTATTGCAGTGTTACCCGAGAGTATTTCATTTGTTCTTCAGCAGTGTGCGAGTTACTTTTTTGGAAAGCATTTCGTGTGCTTTAGTTCAGAAGCCTTATTAATCCCACATGCCACAAGTATTCTGTAATAAGCTGGCCGACGTTGTCTGCCCCTCTTCGAAAGGGCGCACTCATAAACAGACTTTAAAAAAATAATTATTTCAAGTTGCAATAATAATTCTCTGTGTCAACGTCTACACTAGAATATTTAGAATATTGTTAAATTAATTAATCATTTAAAGTAAATAGAAGCTGATTGGTTTACTTTAATCTTGAGTATTTACCAAACACTTTCAAAGAGTAGCTTGAGAGAGCGACGTATCCATCCAACCCTATCCCTGCGCCATAATAAAATATTCCTGTTGCGCCCGATTAGTTGTTTCCTGTCTCCTTGTATTAAAGTAGAGATTTTAAGTCTAAATGCAAAAAAACGAAGCAAACTGTGACTTTTTTGGAGGCAGTGTATTTTGAATATTTTGTAGGAACTAGTTTCAGATGGAAAATAAAATTATCAGAGTATTTGCGTTTAGGTTTAATTTAAGAGGTACTTAAATCATTACAATGATTGCATGGATTTTTAATATTACGTAACATTCTAGACAAAAAGTAACATTTGACGCTTTATATCACTAGTACGTAAATTATGAGGATTACCTTAGACGAATTTTCTTTCACTAAATTCGTTTTCCAAAATCAATATAATTTATTACATGATTTTCTTACATTGTGTAGTGAAAATGTCTTTCAACAAAATTTTAGCTCGCAAACAAATATGCTGACCAATATTCGAATAAATGATCCACAGAATACTATGTCTCGGACATTAACCAGCCAGAGTCAATTAAGAGGCGGAATCACGTATTACATAACACTTTCAGCTAAGGAACTTCGTGCCCAGCAATTCTAAAAAAAAATGTCGGCCAAATATGCAAAGGGGAGTGTGACTGTGTGGAGTTTAGCTTTTGAAATGCAAGTTCTCAAGCGCTTGTGTATGCACCGGTGACATCATCTCACCGCTTCTTGAACGGGTCAACTTAAAAACAGTTACGTCGCATAAGCACGCAGTGTTATGGCAAACGAGCCTCCCTCACAGGTTGTCCTAACAAGAATACAAAACTAAAACTTATTCTGGTGATACATTTTCCGGACTGGTAGGCCGTGGTCCTGTGGGCATTGAAGGGCCAGACGTTTCGTCCACGTCTGCGGTGGACATCCTCAGTGCCAGCCAGCCGCCGCCCCGAACACTGCGCCCGCGACCCTGCCGCCTCTGAGGATAGCCCTTCAATGCCAACTGAAACACGGCCTACCAGCCCGGAAAATTTATAATATATTGACTCCGGCCTGAAAGCCTATGATGCTATGTGAAATGTATATTGTTCGGCCCTCCACAAATGGGGTGCTATGGATAATAACGGTAGGTCTCAACCTTATATGTATCATATTATGAAATATCAAATAAATTTGGAAATGGATAAACCCTTAAATTTCACCTTTAAATGTTTGTCCGCAATGAACACGAACGCGAACGAAACGAGTTAACGTATTTTTTTCTCAACACAACAACTTCAGTTGGTATCTGCCGTTATTATTCTGAGTTTCTTAATTGGGCATTGTAGGTTCATGCTTCCTCATATCAAATTGACTACAATATTCGGACACCACACATCCACATATTATTTTAGAAACTTTTGGTGCTATGCGTACGTATTTCGTACTGAAGGGAATTCAACAATTAAATAATTAAAATGGTTTCATACTATATAATTTGATTAATATTTTCATTCCACTTAGGGGATCAAACCTAATCATCTCATTTACTCACATCCGATTTATAAAAGCGTCGTATAATGAAATTCAAATTAATTAAAAGAAAATATTTCATAGGTCACTCGTAGGTCCCAGCAATTCATGTTCTCTATTTGCAATGAATCTTAATGCATTGAATAACGTGTAATAATATAAAAATAAAATACGCAATATAATTTTTACGTATACGTCATAGATATGTAAGCCAAACGTCCGAACGACATTCCAACATTTCGTAACAAGGGAGATGTTATATCTCTCATAGATCGATTCGTCAAATAACATAAATGTTGGATGCAAACACATAAATAAACTAGAATACACATTTCTAGCCACACTTGTCCAGGAAACCACTGTGTCATCCTCTGAATTTTACATCACATACAGAATTTCCCTTCGCATTTCAAACTGAACTACACGCAACGCCAGCGGCGACTGCAACTCGGGCAGGGCGCCCGTTACATCAGGTCAGTTTAGTGACGTAACGACCTTCCATGTGCGTGCCATATTCAGGAGCGGCACGCGTTCCAAAACTGTTTTCCTCGCTGTTTGCATTTCCGTAAATCGGTCCCAGTTACATTGCGGCTAGCTCACTGTCTTCCGAATTTCGAGGTGACCGATTTCAACACGAGAAGGGAGACAGTAGGTACGATGACCGAAAAAACTGTGTCCCTGACCCTGAATTCTAGCAGGATCCCTTCTGCAAAAATTTTGTTCCAATCAGATTCCAAGTTCTTCCCATCAGAGGACACAAGCAATCGATAAAATATGACAGACCGTTCTTGTCGTAGTCACAGGTGGAATCGAATATGCAGAAAAATGTATTTATTATTTGTTTATTTATTTATTTGTACGTAAATGATGATGTTTCATGATTTTGTTCATTAAAGAGAAATAAAATGTGATTGTGTATATATTGTATATTTTTATGAGCAGTAGTATCTTCTAATCTTAAATATAATAAAAGAAGTATTATTATAACAATTATTTTTATTGGCATCAATCTACTGAAGACACAAGGTTTCGCGTCACAACGTGGTCGCATGATCAGTTGTTCTGTAATCAAGCCTGTTTAACAATTAAAAATGTCTTTCTTCGTAAAATATTAATATGTAATAACTAGGGGCGGATTTTGATAACCTAAAACATAGCCAAAAATGATTAATTGCTCTTAAATTGTTTTAAAAATGCGCTAAAATCCAAGAAAAATGACGTAAGTTTTTTAACAAAACCACTTCAGATGAACAACTCAGGGTATTGTTACTGATGTAATCGACGCTTCTTCCTTTTTTTTTTTTTTTTAAGAGAACTCAGCTTGCAAACTTTGGGTTTGAACTGTTCTTTAAAAGAAATCATTTCTGCCTTTATTTATTGCGAAGTCGGCCGAACTGGAAATTATTTAAACAAAAATATCAAACTTCCACACTTTTCACAACGCACATCGTCATTTCCGCGGAGGGTGTGCAGCCCTGCCTAATTAGAGAATGTTCCCCGTGGGAACAAGCGCTCCTACGGACACGAGTTCCAATTCAGGGCAGCGAAACACTAAGCCAATGGCATCGCCCACGCCCTAGACAAGCTCGAAATGCCACGCGGCGCAGCGCCTATTCTTCCGGGCAATAGTTCTTCGACATTGAGAAACATAAACCGCATGTGATGCCAAATTGTACCCGTGGCTTGCAATCATAGTTAACATTGTTTAATTATGAATTTTCATTGTGAAATTAAATATTTTTTGGGTGTGTGAGAGAGAGTGAGAGGGAGTTGCAAAACGTATTAATGCGCAGAGGGATGTGGCCAACATTTAAATTATTTCTTCTCTGCATGAGTGATCACAGCACTGTTTTCCCTTTGCCTTTGGATGCTAATGTGTGATGAATGATAACGAATGGTATTATGGAAGGAACGATTTTGAGATGGAATATGTGGAAGTATGAGAAGACAATCATGCCACAACCTCGCGGTGAAAATACCCATACCTTACACAAGCTTTCAACTTCGAATTCTTGGACACAGTCCTAAATTCCAATCCCCCACAGAGAGCAGTATTGAATACCTATTTAATATAATGTATAACTATTTCTCAAAAAATGTTTTATTATTACTTTTCTCACTTATATCTAAAGAATAATTTTTTTATAAAGTTTCTTCTAATGACTTCTTTTATATCATTGCGACTACGTATCAGTTTCAGGATATTTGTATTTGATCACAAGCGTTCATTCTCACGCACGTAAAACGCAGAGCGCAGAAAACATCACTCGGCGCATTCCAATAGCTGCCACCAGGCGCGCTTTTAGCGCTTGTTGTCCTCTGGCGCGAACAAAAGACAGAAGACGGATGGGCGCCATCTCGCGCCATCATCTACGTAACGAACGCTCCAGAAAAATCTCTTTTTCCGCAGCGGCGGCGGCGAAGAGCCACAGCGCATTAACTCGGAGTGGCGATATAAAATTATAATAATTACCACCACTTATTATTTCGTATTAATCATCGTCAGAATGGCGCCCCAACGCCGTTAACGGCGAAAAGAATTCCGGCCGACGCTTTTTCTCGCCTCCCGCGTCCGCGAAGCTTCTCACTCTTCGCGGGGCTCGGCGCCGACGCCAGCGCCCCGCGCGGCGCCGTCGGGTACCTCGCGCCAGACCTCCTCTCTGCCTTCTCGCTATCTGTTCTTTGGGTAGGAAAAAGCGAAAGACAAATGAAAGCGTGTTGGGAGAGGGCTTCGACGAACGGACTGGCCCTCCCGCTGGAACACAGGGCGCGCGGGTCGAGGGTTCGGGGAATTGAATTCGGCTTCGTGTTAAACGGCCCTCGATCCGCCTAGATCGCTGCTCCGCCTCTTCTCTTTATTAGTCATTAGTATGCGATGGAAATTGCGTTTGGGATTGAGTAACTACACAACGAACGAAAAACTCCTATTTTCAATTTGGAGCAGACTTTATTACTTCCGTACGAACTGAATTGTCATTTGTTCATTTTTAGAAACATTCGCCACCGACATGCTACTTCGGTGCTTGAATGTTGCCCAAACACGTAAGGCTTGGAAGATGAAGAAAATGCGCACTCGAGCGTACTGGCACACATACATTACGTTCAGTACAATACGTCGGTATCAGAATTTACAAACTTATACACGACGCCAGCACTGCCCATACAATTCCACAAAAAAAGTACATTATAAACGGGCTGGGATTGTTAAACTGTTGACGAGAATGAAGGTGTATATTGATTTGAAAAAAAAGAAAAGAAAAAACAACGGATAGAGAAAAAATATATCGAGATCGAATGAGAATTCATAATTAAAATATTGGGTTCTGTCATTATTTAGAATATGGGATCCAACGAGGTCGGTATCGATTTCCCGAGGGTCGATGGCAATTCAAAAAGGGTCGAAGTTGATGAAGGTTTTGATTTGGGGTCAAAACCAAATAGGCACCGACAGCCGATTGCTATAATAAAAACCAACATCCCATTGTTTACGAACATTTTTTGAATGTTATTATAAATTTAACTTGTATAAAACTAAAAAAGTTTTATTGCATTACAAATTCGCTCATTTTTTGGAATTTCTCATCTTTCACATTAATAAAATAAAAAATCAGCGCAGTTTGATCCGTGCAGGTTGTCAGGCCTTGTGCTCCACCCTATCTCCAAGCTGAGCTCCACCCTACGCTCCAAGGTGCGCGGTCCGCCGCGTGTCGCGCTTACAAAAGTACCCGGCAGAGGCGTTCAGAGGACGGGGCACAGGGACCGACTGAATTGGGGGCCGGATATTTCATTTCTTTAAATTAAAACAAACTGAAGTGCAAAACGAGAGAAATTTCCTTTCGCCCTGTGATTTTCGACGTTTAAAACAAATTGCTGCAAATTAAAGAAATTAATTAAATTAAAGAAATTAAAGAAATTGCTGCAAATTAAAGAAATTGCTGCAAATTAAAGAAATTGCTGCAAATTAAAGAAATTGCTTCAAATTAAAGAAATTACTGCAAATTAAAGAAATTGCTGCAAATTAAAGAAATTACTGCAAATTAAAGAAATTGCTGCAAATAGTGCATATACTGCTTAAGTACAATTGAAAACAAAATTATTTCCTTCAGTGCATTATTTAAAGAAAAATAGTATGTATTTAACTGAAATTGACGTATAATTAATTTAGAATATACATTTATAACAATACTCAATGAGGGAAACTTTTGTTTGAAATAAGGCGACCCTGTGAATCTATTACACGAAGCCTGTCTTCTTTGGGCGCCCCTCTCACCTGCTTCAAAATACTGCCTAAGGACTTTGGTCTACCAGATCGCGTACTCCGAAAAAATGAACAGACGTACGCCTGAATTCCGTGGTGTTAGTTTTACTCACGGGATTGTTTGAAGTGAACGCGATTAATGTGGTAAAAAGTATGAAATCCAATCCCAATAATATTCTCAGCCGAAAGAGATTCCGTTTCTCCACCCGGTATCCTCCAGAAGCTTAACGCTACTGTCATCTAGAATCGCAAATTCCAGAGATTGTTTTGTTATTTCCTTCTACTTGACTGGTATCTCTCTCAACCCGCGTAAAATTCTTACTTACCTCATTCAATGTTCTACACTTGGAATAGGCATAGTAAAAATTAAACTATATTTTACAAATGAACTGCTATTTTCGGTAAAAACTTCCCCCTTTATCTGAAATGCACAAACAAACAAATTTCACAATAGCATTTTCATTTCAATAATTACGAAAGAAAGTAATGTTTATCTGGACAAGTATTTTGTACGTGCATATTTCATAGTGTTCTTCAATACCTATTGATTTAATAGTACCATCATATTTTGTTTTCAACTAATGTAATATTCTATAAAACTTGCAGAGTTTTTGCCAGAGTTTTTTTGTGTTATTTTTGTAAATGCGAGATTGTTTGCAGAACGGAAAAAGTGTTTACGATACTTTTCATGTTCAACTTTCGAATTCAGTTAGAAAGCCCGATAACAGCACATATCTTTCGCAAAATGTTCTCTTTGGTTTGGGTGCCGTTGTGTTCGTGACGTATATGCATTAGAATACAGGCGTAACTAGGGCTTAAAAACATAATATGTCACGAAACGAACCATTTATCTTTGTGGATGACGCAGGCCATGTTTAACGATGCAGATAGTACCGTGGAGTTACTCATATTCCATTAACCACACGTTCCCTGCATTCTCATAGAATATTCTTGCTCATATTTTGTCTTGACACGCACATGACGTATACATCATTTCATAAAGAGTATTTTCAACATATTCTCCAGTAATTTTTACAGCCGAAAGTTTTCACTTAATTGAATTTGTGAAAAATGTTCAACTTCAGATTGAAGGTTCAGATTTGGAAAATTCTGAAGAACATTGATTTTCTTGTAATTTTCACAAGATTTTCTTGAAAACAATCAGAAGTGTATTACGGTCGTTTCCTTTGTCGAATGTTCATGGATGGTGAAGATTCTTTGAAACATTTACACCCGATGTTGAAGTGAAACATTTACACCCAATGAAGAATATTTGTAAATCTTTTCTAGAAATACTCATAATTTGTTGTGATCAAATTCTCATACGAACTATAACGTCTATATGTCTGTAATGTATTTAAATGAAATAAATATCAACAGGTTTAGTTGTCAAGAATTTACTTCAGGACTAGATGAAGAAACAGGTATTTCCTTTATTATTTTTTATCATCCCTAATAATATTAAGCATATGTTTCTGTTTCATTAAAACATTAATTTCTATACATTAATGATAACTGTAGATGTTTTCAATTACTATGTCCATCAGCTACTGAAATATTACTAGTTCTGAATGCCATGTTATGGAACTATCGCACTTGGTTAGGCCTGACAACTTATTTCTGTCTGAATCTTTTGTGCAGCTGTTAAATAACTAACATTATTTGAATAATTCATTTATTTAAATATACCAATAAGTTATTTTAATAATTTAAATAATTAAATACTACGATGCGAATATTCATATCCGTACGTAAAGGAAGGCTCAACTGCAGCAGATACGTTTAATACTAAATACATAAAATATATTTAATGAAAGGCTAAATGTAAGTTTCTTTTAGGGTCTCTAGGATTGGGCCGAAACAAAGAAAACGGAAAGGACCATCCCAAAAAGAAACCCCAAAAAAGTATCTTCACTAACACAGAGGAATTCTGGAAATCTATTACGTCATTTCCACCAGGAACCTAAAGACAACTCGGTACTCCTCCCTTCGTTACACATCTTGAACAATTCCCACCGCTCAGTTCTAATTAAGTGTGCATTTCATTTCTGAAGCGAGAAGCGAAGTCCGCCTCCGCGTCGGCCAGTCCCGCTGGGCCACGGGACCGTTCCCTGCGTCCCGGCAGAACCCCGAATGATTTTGATGTGCACCGCCAACCCGACCCGAAGCGCCCCCTGCTTCCTCTTCTGGCCATTCACCAGCCACTTTGCACAAAAGGCCAACATTTAATTTGCCTGTGTACTTTTCCCCCCCGCGTACCCTCTCTTCGTCTCGCCATCTAATTAGAAAAGTTGTCCGACGATGGAAGTTGCGAGTCAGCCGGCCGCCCGCCTGACGTCTGCGCGGCGTCCGGCCGACGCGGGGGGGGGGGGGTGAGGCGTGCTGGGCGGCCGGACGGGCCGGGACGGGCGGGTGGCGCTGCCTTGCAAACATATCAAGAAGAACGTGGGCGGGGCCTGCCCGTCTGGTGGAGGCCGAAGGTGCGGTAGGGTTCCCGCTGCCCCTTGCCACATATTTCCGTCAGAGAGAGAGAGAGAGAGAGAGAGAGAGGGGGAGGGGGAGAGAGAGAGCAGTCGAGGGAGCAGGGCTAGCGACGCCGAAGGGGTAGGGTAGTGAACCGGACGGTCCCCTTCGCACTCGTCTCTAGCTGACCTCTGCTCTGCGTAAGGGCTGGAGGCGGGCGACGCTCGAAGGGTGGAGAGCGGAAACTGACCGGAAGAAAACAAGACTGAACTGCCACTGTCGTGCCGCGCCTCGGCGAGGGTAAATGAATGTAGCCGGATTTATACTTCTCTGGGGAGGTCAAGGCGGGCGGGGGGAGTTGAGTCTTCGGAAGCTGCGAAGTGTTCGCGAGGTCCCCTCTCCGAAGTTTGTTACGTGTTGACAATTTGTAACATGCAGATGAGAGACAGAGAGAGAGAGAGAGAGAGAGAGAGAGAGAGAGAGACCGGCAGGCAGACAGACAGACAGACAGACAGACCGGGAAACTTATATGCAGGTGGGAGAAACAGTAGAAGCAGAAAGAATGTGAACTTGTAAGGAGAATTGGAAAAGTGTCTAGAGAAGAGTAAAACGTGTGCGTGTGTGTGTGCGGTGAGAGAGACAGAGAAAGAAAGAAAGAGAGAAAGAAAGAAAGAGACAGAGAAAGAAAGAAAGAGAGAAAGAAAGAAAGAGAGAAAGAAAGAAAGAGACAGAGAAAGAAAGAAAGAGACAGAGAAAGAAAGAAAGAGAGAAAGAAAGAAAGAGACACAGAAAGAAAGAAACAAAGAAAGAAAGAAAGAAAGAAAGAAAGAGACAGAGAAAGAAAGAAAGAAAGAAAGAAAGAGAGAAAGAAAGAAAGAAAGAAAGAAAGAAAGAAAGACATTTCGAAAGTGTGCATAGCGAGATTCATCAATTAACGGAGTTTCAATTAAGGCAAGCTATTGTAGATTGTTGGAGTGCATTTAGATGGAATATCTGTGAAGAACACTGCTACCATTTTTAGTGCATCAAAGTATACAGTGTTTAAGGGTAAACTACCCTACACAAACCATGGTAAGACAGTAGCAAATAAGAGGAATTATTGGTTGAAAATCATTCCCGATACAGAGGGATCGAAAGGTTGGTCTAAAGAAACATAGAGTGAACGTCACTGCAGATCTCAATCATTACCTTGAAATACGTATTTCTACTGGAATACTGAAACAAGAGTTCCATAAAAGAATAAAGTAAGCTAGGTCTGCTATGTCCAAATCGTATATTACAGAATAAAACGCTCTACATAGAAAAAGATTGTATGGAGTGTGTACGGAGCATAGAGCAATGGCTTCAACCTATTCGAAAAAAGTGATTCCATCTGACGAGTCGTCTTTAACATTTTAACAACCGGCCGAGTTTACAAATCTAGAATATCCAAAGACGCTTGTCCCCACACTGTACGATTCTCACTGTAAAACATAGGCGTTGTTCAGCAATGTTTTAGGGAGCAAAATCATAGTTAATATTGTATGGATTCAGCGGTATTCTAAAGTCCATATTTTATCCTCAAGAAGGAGGCAGTCAAGATAACAGTGCCCATGTTCATACATGCGAGCAGAACAGTCATGGACGAATGAGTACGACAATGAACTACAATTCCTTACGCGTACAGCACAACTACCCACATTACTAAGACGCTATATTTCGTTTCATTTAAAAAATGAGACTAAACAGATTTTCTCCAACTTCTTTGCCGCCAAAACTGTGTTTGGTAATTGAAGGAGAAAGGAATAAAATTCCACTTAAGAATATTTAGCGTTATATGAGTCCACACCGAGACGAATTACAAGGAAAGAACAGGAAAGTAAGATGGACGAATACACTATCAAAAAAAATTAACTTAATCCGATGTCTCCATTATTTCGTCTATCCTATGAACCATAAGACTGTACGCGAAGAAAGTAATATGTTCCAAACGTGAAAAATGAAGGAGGGATAAAAAGCAAGAGTAACTCGAGAAATGACAAATTAGTTGATGCACAATGGAGAAAATCATTGGCATTCAGTAGTTGTGAAGGTGCCAAAATACGATCAAAATGTTTATTAATAAAAGCTAATGAGTGCGACATTTCGAATTTCAAATAAAAAGATAATAGAGAAAATGAGAGTAATATACAATGGATGTGGAAATAGTCGTGAGTGAATACTAAAAGAATGGGAGTGCTAGAGATAGATCAAAATAAACATTGTTCAGAACTTTTGAAGCAATAAATGCAACAGAAGGAAAGGAAATGAAAGAGGTGAATCCTTTTCATTCATAGACATAAATACTTCGTTTGAGACTTAAAGTAAAGAGATTCCTCTTTTAAGACGAGACAAGCGAAGCATTTATCCAACCTTTGATGTCGTGTAACCGACGTCATAGCCCTAACTATCAAACAATATAAACTTTAATTAAATAAACCGTACAGAACAATACATACATTAATTAACTTCATGAAATTTCAAAATTAACAAATATGAATTGCCACATATAAAAAATGTGTGAATATTGACCGAAAATAAACTTAACAAAAGTTTAGGTGATGCATTCAATGCAATCAAGAAAATATGAAGATTGTATATTTTTCACGGAAGTGGGTATCATTTTGAAATGTATTAGGCTGCCTCGAAATTACAGAGTGACCTCTCCCGGTCCAGCGCTCTCCATACAGACAAACAGCAGAAGGTCCGAGTCGAAAAGGTGGGGAGCAGACGGGAACAGACCAGAAGAAACAAAGCGAATTCCATAGACAGCAGCACGCAGGCGGGAGATGGTGAAGGGATGAAGACGTTTAACTCAGCCTAGGACACATTGGTAAACAAAGGAGGGCAGAAGGAGGGGAAGAGATGAAGGGGGTGAAGCACAGTGACAGGAGAACGCAGTCGACTCGCGAGCTGGCGGATAATTAAAAGCAAGCGGCGAGGAGCAGCGTCTCTGCAAAGGAAGACGCAAGGTAAAGGAAATCAATTGGCCTTGGAATTAATTGGATTATATGTCACTGACGTTTCAAGTCTCAGAATGCTTTGTAGCATAAATCGAGGCTGTACGTGTCAAAACGCGTCGGAAATTTCAAAGTTCGTATTGATTTGTTCTGAGGAATGAAAAAGATATCAATAAAGATGTACACGTCTCTGCAAAAGATCGTTAGTATTTTCGTTACCATTAAGAAGATGAATTTCCATAGAGTTGAATAACAGATTACCTAGAAAATTATTTTACTTTTTCACACAAACATTCCGTATACAATTTAATTACCGTAATGTCACTATAGCTCAACCAAATAGGGCAAATGGACGAAGTTGCAACGGCCCAGAGCTAGGGTGGCTGGTTTTAATCCTGCGTGAGATATTACTGTTTTCACCTCGTGATTACGAAACCAAAACGTATTTCATTCAATAATCTCATCATTCATTTCATAATTACCCGTAAAACAGAAGAAACAGAAAGTATTAAACAGTACGAGTTCGAGAGAAAATGAAAATGGAACAGAGAGCGAGAGAAAAAAAATAACGAAGAAAAATAGAGAAAAAAATGACTCAGAGAGTGAAAGTAAACGGAACGGAGAAAGATAGAAGAGGAAAAATAGAAATGAAGAAGTACTTAGACAGATCACAAACTGCTACAGAAATGTATGGTCGTGATATCGCCTCGAGGTCGAGATATGAGCTTCATATTGAGAGAACGAGAGAGATCCAGTGACAACGAGAGCAAGGGGACGAGAACCGGGGAGAGCACGGGCGAGGGCGAGGGAGGGCGGGCGAGATGCGAGGATAACGCGCCCCCTGCCCGTCCCCGGTAATGAGGGAGGGGATCGAACGCAAAGCGACAGTTCGTGACGCGGGCGCGTGGAGGGGTGCGAAACAGTGAAAAATAATTACGTGGATTATAGATGGCCCCCACGGAACGCACGCGGGATCGCCGCGACGCGACGCGCCGCTCCGCTCCGCTCCAACAGGGGCGTCACCCGATAGTGCGCCGTGACAAGTGGCAAACAGAGCGCTCCCCTCCTACCGCCGCGCAGTCGCCCTCTTTGCGGGAAGAAACGTTTCTTCCACTCCTAAAACCGTCGCATAAATCCTCGCCCGCATTGCAAGTCTACTCGGGCGACGCCTGGTTTGTATTTCCGACTTATCATATTACGGAGCGTCGAGTACCATTCCGGAGATAATGAGAGCACGCATTACGAGGAGCCCGGGATTTGCAAGGGGGCACTCGTGGCGTTTGATGAAGGGAAAAGGGTTGCGTGTAAAGGACGATAACAAGATGCATTTGCGTGGAATAATTATATTCCATACCATACTAATTAAAAGAAATTCACGTGCGTTTCATCGCAAAACACATTAATTAAAAAAGTCACATATGTTTTATAACCGTGTTTGTGGCAACCCCGTTAAAATAAATTTGTTTCAACGTATGAAAACCGTGTTAACACTGAAATATTATTGATCAAGTTATATGATCATACTGATCGTAACATAACTAAGAACCATCGAATGGTACGTAAAACAGAAAATGTATTACTACTAATATTATTCTGTTAAATTAACAATAAGGGTGACATTTCTGGATGCATACAGTCTTGTAACTAAAGATCTCCTGTGGAAATCTTGCATACTCACATTAAATTGCAATTTACTAATTCGATATTTTTGCAACAACTAGTAACTTTTGTGAATGCGAATCTATTTTACAAAACGATATTTTTCTACATGTTTGTAACTCAATGATTTATCAACACTTGTAAAAGGATAGATTGAAAAGTTCTGAGAGAAAATTAACGCATATTGTTTTGAACGGAATAAGTACTTCTTGATGGATACAAACTTTCTAGTACATAATAACACAGAAATCGTAATGCAGCAAAGCGATCGAGATACACATCTGCCTTCAGAATGTAGAAGAGAAAAACTACGCTCGCGTATAGAGGGATCGTTTCGTTTCGAAGAGAGCTAATCACCCGGTGCTACGAGCCCCATTTCAAAGTAAGACCCTCAATGCTCCCATGAATACAGCCGAGCAGAGTCGATACTAGGCAATAAAAGGTCGTTTGAGAGTAGAATACGTCGAAAGCGCTGAAAACTACGGATACGTCCCGTGGAACCATTCAGCACACAGCATAATTTACGTGACCATGTATTTTTTTGCATAATGCGAAATATTACCCTGTAAAAACAAGCATTCCAAAATAATTTTAACCATATTTCTAATTTCCCATGCGGACAGAAATTGAGAGAAAACTATGCACCAGCCGACAGTGAGAGAGTTTTCAATAACTTCGATTCAAAAAGCGGCATCACGCA
>BOPP01000113.1:3495159-3513950 GCA_017312745.1 Gryllus bimaculatus
TTGATGAATGTGCTATGAAACTTTATGCGCTGAGACTGTAAGCTAATGAAAAAAGTAAAAAGCTAGGAAACAGAAAACAATGACAGCAAAAAGTGCACGCGCGATACAGATGAAAATGCATCTACATGTTCGGAAGTCGGGAGAATGCACAAGTCTAGCTGAGCCAAACCTGCGGCTGAAAGAAGGAGATTGGGACGTTCGCAGGGAGCAGGAACACACTAGGATTGGGGGCGAACAGACGGATACTGACCAGGACTACTAAAACCTGAGACAGCGTTTTATACTTGTTGAAAGCTATCTGATAAAAAGAGCGGTCAGGAAATATCTAAGCTTTTATGTAAACAAGTTTTATACTTGCTTCCCGAACAAGTACAGAAATACTTTTGTTATTGTTTTGACTCTTGTATTTATCCCAAGCCCCATCACCATTTCATTTTAGGTAGTAATTTGTATATTCAGCCTTTAAACACAAACGACTGTATTTCTTAATACTAACACTCTGGTACTAGTATCATTCGGCAGTAACTTGCACCAGCAGGACTAGCAAAAATCTTCAAATGCACTGCTGACGAGTCGTTTAATGTATCAATGCTCGCTTACCCTAACACATTCAATCAATTTGAAGAATGACACAGAAAAATTTGGAAAACATTCCATATTGATAATCATATCGATTCAAGCATATTTCTTACTAAACTATTTTTTTCTAAATTGCGGCCGATCTCTACGAATACTTGGTAATTTATATGGCGGACGCAACATAACGGAATGCTGTGATAACCTTCATCCCGTCTGTATTTGCTATCGGTCTAAAAATTCTCAATTTATTATGGCGTTAAATTAAAACTTTAATATGAGGCTAATAGACAAACTCAGAATATTCACCAAGATGTTGCTACTTTGAACGGTGCATGCCATGTGTCTTTCACAACAGATCCCTTGTCCCTATGTTGTTTAAAATAATCGAACCCATCGGTCTATTATATAAAAGTGGCAGTGTATGTAGTTAAACAAAATGTTTTGAAGCACAGTTGAGTGATATTGCTCCCAAAGTTTTGCACGAATGGCTTTTGACGGCCAATAAATAAACTTTATTTCAATAAAGTTTATCTCTCCGCCATGTTGATAATCCTCGTTTTATTTAAAAATAATAACAAAATAGTGCTCGCTACACGAACTTAAGCTACCTCATACTATTAATTTAACCCTCAACCCCAGAGAAGTAAACCTTATGAAGCATTAACTGAGTTGATGTTCGGATTAATACCACCTAAGAAATGCGAATAATCTTTCCCCATATATTCCCCAAAGTTTCCCCCGTCTAACTAAAATTAGTATTTATTCTTCGAATAGAAGACCACTGATAATATATAATAGAATCGCCACCGACACAATGGCAACTAACAAACGTTGCCCATCCAATGAAACTCTAAGACTACTGCTAGACCATCTGCGAGACAAAAAATCTCAAAAACAGTCTTTTGGCCTTTTAAATATATACAGATAATCGTTCCACTAAGATTCCGAGCAGTAACCACTTTGAATTTAATACTCCTGGCCCTCCCTCTAGTCTGCCTGCTGATCATTACCAGCTACCACTTGAAGATTCCCCGAATGAGAACTCATCTAGAATGAAATGGCCGCCTTAAACCCCCCATCTAACAAAACGCTCGATAGCTGCAATAGCCAATGGACCGGTCCTTTGATCGCGTCTAATCATACCCAGTCTACTGACTGGTCCGCACAGCAGGCTCAACACGAATGTCGTTGTACAATACCATGAATACTGCGCCTGGCGCCAATACAGAACTACGCGATCGTGCGCCGTGCGGTCTGGCCAGTCTCTGGAACTTACCCGGTATGAATTACCGTTCCTACTGTTTCGTTCCGCGCGGGCTGTGAGTGTCCAGGTGTGATGTATCATATGACATATACCTAATTAGAAGAATTTAGACAGTGGGAATTGCAGTCGCTTTTCATACGACCTTCCTCAAACTCCCTTTTTTGCCTGTACATTCTGAGATGGAAAAAAGAATTAATTTATAAACCGTTTTGTAAAAATATGAGTGATAAAAAATAAGCCTGTAGAATTGTAATAGAAAGATAAAAGATACTAAATCTGTACAACTTTTGTAATACATCTGACATTTTAATTAAGAAATTATGTAATTATTGATAAGAATTCCGCAATTACTCCACATGAATAACACATACTGACGGAATGCTTTAAACTTATCTAAAACTATAAATAATGCCCATCTTACGACAATATGCCAATCATTCCCCGTTCTAAATCAAAGTGCCGCAAAAAAAAACAGTTAAAATTTTAACTCTATTGTATACAGCACCACTCCACAATTAAGTCTCAAGCCCTAATTTATGTTAATAATTTCTCTGTAATAAAAATCTGATCACTAGATTCGAGGGTCAATAAAAAATCAATCTTATGGAAAGCCATACCTGAAAATAGTCCTTAGCCGAGAAACAAGCGTAGTATGAGTAGCAAGTTACAATAAACTAATTCCGTACCGAAAATCTTCTCCTGTGTATACGAGACAATTTGCTGCCAAAGTGAATGAAATATGGTTGGCCTCTATTTCTCTAAAACTGACTGAAAATAACAAAATGTTCTTTTTCCATACCTAAAGAAGACAATTAACACAAGAGAAGGGATAAATTGTGATTCTAAGAAAATATTTAAGAAATCTATCATTCAAATAAGCCCAATAAATTTCATATTCTCATGAAATACACTTTATATATATTCGCTTTCTAATATAATCAAGCGCCGTGCGTATTAGAATGATAAATAAACGTCATATAATTACTAAGAGCGCACCATCGTTCATATAATGTTAATTACGATCCTAAACAGCTGCTTGGTACCCCGAATTCAGTATAGAGTACTCCAACATTATCCTCGGTCGTTGGCGTTCAATTCCCGAATTCCCACCCACAACCCCAAGAAGTTGGACAATTAAAGCTAATTAAAAATCTGTCCACCGGCCGACGGCGCCGCGGCGCTCCGCCCGCAACAGCATTACAATGAAAGACTCCGGCTCGCGTCGCGAGGTGGTACCGCCCTTGTCATGTCTCCCTCCTCTCCCGACAACGGCTTTCGAGCTTCCGCACGTCGACGACAGAGTATGGAGAAGTAGGAGAAACCGGCATGGACGTGGAGGTGACGTTTGGTCGAACGGCGGCCTAGCTATGCCGAGGTAGACACGTGACGGGCGAAGCGCAAGTAGAATTTGATGTGAAGCTGGTGACGACCGGTGAAGAGTGTGGTGACTTTGGCATGTCGGACGGTGGCGGAGCGGGTTGACGAACGAGGGATGCGTGCATTTATGCAGGCAGAGCGTATGGTCCGGATGGTAACAGCTGGACACGGTTGACCGCCCGGTCGCGACGGCGGCGAATTGGCTGACTGGGGAAAAAAGGGGGGGGTTATGTACGCTGTAAATAACCATTCGCCCGGGCAACAGACGACTCGCTAATAAGAGCAAATTATAACGACTGTAGACTTTTGCCTGCCTGCCGGGCGAAGCAGTCGTTCGAACAGTAATACCAGTTGTGTGTTTCCAGTCGATTGGTCAAACATCATGTTGTGGATGTGGTCCCTTGGCCGGAATATTTGACAGACCACAACGCTTTGTTACGCTTGCTCCACACACAAAGTTACGTTGGCATCTTGTTTCATAAGACAATCGGAAAGCGACCGTCGGTACATAGTATGAAACAGTCGCATTGATTAGAGCATCTGTTGCAATTGAGCTAACAGTCCCGAGAAACCCATTTACAAAAAGGAAGCGTTCTTTACAATAGTAAACGTATCTAATTAAGTAGTGTTCATCAACAGTTTAAAACAATCCCAGTTATAATATGTCCTTGAAACAATCAGAATAATTTTTCATTAACCAAATTCTCACTCCATGGTAAAACCACCACGAATAAGTTAAATCTCACGTCAAAAATCAATCTTTTCGCCTATTCATCTATAAAATTCATAGCTTAGTAAAAAAAATTGTCATTGACAAAGGAAGTGGGAAATTCGAGATTATTATTTATCCGCAAAAAGGCTTATTCAAATAAAAGTTAAATTCCATAGGCTTAAACTCTTTCTCGTGGCAGAATCCATCATGTGCGTTTTCTAACACACATGTTTTTCTTGCACAATACGAAATAAACTGCCATCCTATCGCTGCATTACCGCACATTGATCGGAACACGAAATATCTCCAAGATAGCACCGAGAACTTGCTAATCCACTCCATAAAAACGTCTGCATACGATATGTGACATTCTTCGCGACATTTCAACCCGTTAAACTCGTTACCCTAGACCATCAGACGACACCGATGTCCCTCCGCGAATTACGCTGCAAGAACCAGCGAGTGTGCCCCTGGTAACAGTCCTCTACAACGGACCTATTACGACATCGCACACCACATCGGCGACGCCTTCGCCGCCACCATGCAACTCCCAACGCCGCGTCAAAGCGCAGGTTTGCCTTGTCGAGGTTATGCTCGGCGATCCTGCGACTATCGTTCCGGCCGGATGGCGACGGGTGAGGCTGCGAGATGTCGCGGGTGGGGGACCGGGACCAGGGTCGCAGCGGCTTAGTGCGAGGGCTGAGGCGGCGGACGCGAGGCGAACTCGAAGGCCGATGTGAAGACGAGTCAGTTATTGGGAAATGGTCTGAGAGAGACGGTGAGATCGGAGACGAGCGATGACGGTGGGGCGAGAAATGATGTGCCTGTAGGCGGTGTGGCGCGAGGTGGGTGCGAGGTGGGGCGGAGCGTGGGGCGATGAGGTGGTCAAGTTGGGGGCGGACCAGTGGGGGCGGACGGTCGGGTGCGGACAAGCGAGTGGTCGTGCATGCGCACTTGTGGTGCGCGACGCGTGGGTGCGCAGGTGCGGCGGAGGTGGGCGGTCGGGGGCGCGTAGGCGCGGTGCGGAGGTGCCGGAGGACGGAGCGGGTAGCGGAGGCAGGGCTTAGATGTCCGTGCGAGGTAGGAAGTGGCCAAAGCGGCGCTTGCGGTGGCTAAAGTGCGGGCGGATGGGTGGAGTTGGAGAAAGGCGGAGAGGGAGATGGAGGCTGCTGTGCGCGAGCGCTTAAGCGGTTGATGTCCGGGGATAGGTGGCGTGAGATCGAGGTCAACCTTTGGCGGAGCGGGTGAGCAGAGACGGAGGCATCAAAACGAGATACATGCGCTGGGTATTTGGCGAGTCCCGTGTCGAGGGTAGTGGCGACGGAATGATGGCTATGCGGTTAGGGAAAAACGCGAGACGTGGTCCAGGCGGATTGAGAGTGGAGTGAGGCAATATAGGGCGGAGGAAAGGGGAGTACGAGGTGAGATCAGCTCGGCGATGTGCATGTGTGGGCGGAGTGGTAGAGCGAAGGATTAGGCCCGTGGCGATGTCTGAGGGTGGGCATGCCGAGCGAGTCGCGAACCGAGCTGACGCAAGAGGTATTGGCGGAAATGCAGGGGGGGGGGGGGGGGGGGCGGGGGGGGGGGGGGCGGGGCGGGGGGGGTGGGGGGACAGGGGGGCGAGGGTGGGGGGGGTGGGGGGGTGGGGGGGGTACGAGAGGTCTGAGTGCGGTATTTGAAGGCGGGGTGTAGACTAGCGGGGACGAAGGTGCAATTGGGAGACAGTAGACGAAGACGGTCTGGGGAGACAGAAATTTGACGCGGCGTTACAGCCGCAAAATTTATACCGCACGCTGCCGCACTTCCGCCGTCAAAAAACAAGGCGCTCCCGTTCATTCTCACGCGTGACGGGGCGGTAATCGTGGCGAGCGAGGTGCTGGGTGCGGGGGGCGCTGACCGCTGTGCGCAGGGCTGGGCGCCCGCCCTCAAGGAATGGGAGGGAGGGTGCGATGCATGGTTACGGCGCCACCAGAAGCGGATATGGTTGGATGAGACAGGGACGAAGAAAAGACCTGTTTTAAGACAGACGCCAATAGTAAAATAAGAAAGTCGGACAATGAGACAGAAAGTTATGTAGACGAGCTGTCAGCTGAGAATATACATTTATCTTCTTATCTCAATGGCAGGATGGTGTGATGCGTATAAAACGGCGTTGTCTGATGATTGGACCAACCTCACTGGCCCAGCCAGAAGCAGTGCATGCGTTGGTGGCATAGGTATTAGGTTAAGTAGAAAAGTTATGACCCGAGATGCACCTGATAAGGTGCGTGAACAACATAACGCGATGTGTCTAATACAGTCATGAGGACTGTGCGGTTGATTAAAAAGTTTGTGTGTAAGCTGGCGGGACATTCTGAAACCCGACGTTCGCAACGACCCAAGGCTGCCGTTGCCTCTGTTGAGAGCAAGGACGCATGGCTAGGCGAGTTTGAATGCGACAAAAGAGGAAGCTCTTCCTCTGATGAGATGAGGCGAAGGAGCCCCCGAGACCCGCCTCTATGAGTTCCCCCTTGCAGTAAACTTGTGAGCTGATCCTGAAAAAAAAATAATACAAACTCAGAAGCAAAATGAAAGATATATTCGAAACATTTCTCATAAGTTATCTCAGTGGTGAGTAGTTCATGCTTCTCGCCCACGATTCAAAATACGTTTAAAGCAGGATGATGTTGTGCCTCATGTATACAGGGGTGGCAGTGTCCCTTCTCCATCATGGCCCCGACCTTCTCGTCAAGCTTTATGCGGAGATCTTTCGTCTTCACATATCCTCTCAACTGTGGGCATCCGACACAGCCGAATAAACCTCTGAGCTCCGAGTAATCTCTATATATTGAAAATAAATTATGCACAGTGTGTGTGTGTGCGTGCTCGGATGCTTGTTATGCCATTTTGCTCGAATTTGCGTGAAATGATTGATAAACCACAAATAAATACAGGATAAGCAGTCGGTCTTTAGTATTCTTCTCTGCACATGTCGAATTGGATAGGTATCCGTTTAAAAACACCCACCTCGGAATAGTGTAACTAAATCTTCTGGTCCAAAGTCACTGCCAGCCTGTATCGATAGTCACTGAACCAACGTTATAGTAGTTCAACCTAGACTCTACTTAGTATTGCAATGCTAGAAATAACGACTTAAATAATACAAGTTTATAATATTAGTATCATTACTCATGCTTTGTCATTCAAGACTAAATTGTGATTGAAATGTGCTGAAACGCGAGCTAAGGCTCTGATGGTATTCCAACATCAATTCATTTAAGTATGCAGTACCGATTCGTAGTATTTGCACACTTTTAATTGTCGTCAGTTCACAAAGCACGTTATGTTGTGAGGGGGATTGCATAGGTGAAATCTCTAGCAACACTCACTCTTTAACTTCTAGAAATTTTTTTATCAAACATTAATCAGACATTAATTTATTAGTCAACATAATTTCCATTTTAAAAATTATCGTTATAGAGAATATTCCCTTTAATTTCGTAACTGTGAAATGAGTTACGACTCATATGCCGTTAGTTCCCACCGGAAAGCAACGTTCAAAAAATTTTAAAAATATAATATAACCACCTCTAATTTCTAACACAGGAAAGATATTCTTTGTTCCTTGCATATTGCAGAGCGTCACAAAGTTGTTAACAAGCTATTTAACATACAATCATTGTGAAAATCCAAGCATACAAAATGAATAATGTGAGAGTTCAACTCAAATGCAAAGCGGATTTCCAATGGCTGTTCAATTCTACCATACGTCTTATGGTAAACCGATTTACCTTTGAATAAATTTGTTCAACATTGTAAGTCCAGACAAAAGTCTCTCAACCTTCGCTCTTATGTGATAAAGAAACGGATGCATAGTCAGAAAAAATTAGCCTGTCATTCTTAAGACGGAAACCACCATACATTGTCATTTTGGTGCGTAGCATTTGAGTGTTGCCCCAAAATGACATCGCAGCGCAGCAAGGTTGAAAGGATTTCAAGCCAATGGTGATGCGCGGAGCCTTCAAATCCATCCAGATATTGCTGCCTTAGTTCACGGTCAGTCAGCGGCCAAATGCCGCTTTTTGGGCAGAAAGACCAACGTTTACCACCCCCGCTATTTTTTCGACGTCTCATTTCCCAAGCAACTTTTTAAGAACAATTTTGGTGACGTCCTAGGAGCGCAAATAGCATTTAAATTCGCGAGTATAATTTTCACCCTTCAATCCTACAAGGAAAAACACTTTAGATATTCGAAGTTAGTGGCTAACCGGCCAAGCGGCAATTGTGCATCCTTTCTCTAATCAGGCTCACCGCAACGATCACGAGATTTAATGAGTATCTTCTCGAGCGCATTATCAGCTTGTCATTAATTCCCCAAATTCTTGTGCATTATACTCAATGTCTAATGGCAGTGTACGTTGCCGGCTGGATACTGAATTCCGGAGCGATACTACACGAGAGCTTGCGATTTCCTTCGCCGGATATCTTACTGATCAGCTGGGCTCCACTCCCGCCGGGAAAAGCTCTAAGCGCACGATTGGTCTTTCTACTACCGAGTAGTGCATGTTAATGTATGTTTGTGTGTGTGTGTAAGGGGGAGGGTAGAACCACAATTAGTAAGGAAATTACGCGTGCGGTCAATGGCCCGTTTGTTACGAGTGTACAGAAGCGGTAGATTGATCGATTGACAGTGATTCCAGGCGCGACAACTGCCAAAGTCCCGTAAGTGTTGTGCATGATATTTCCCTCTTGGAGAAATATATGGAGCAACGGCAAGCGCTTAATATTCACATTTTGGGCGATATCGGGGTCTATCTTTATGAGCAATACATACCCTGAAAACGACCAAGACGGCCGATATGATTCGGGCATTTCGGGCGAGCAGCCGGCATCACACACGCAGGGAAGACATTCACAACTCCACCTGTCGTGCGCGCCCTCTCTGAAGCGAGTGAAGCCGGGGAGGGGAGGGGGGGGCATTCAAGAGGCAAAACCGAAGCGCATCCCATCGCATCGGCTAAAATCTTCGCAAGGTTCGTTTCGCGGGAAATGCGCACTGCGACGCGAACGCACAGGTCAACAACAGATTCCCCTGCCCGAGTGCCACTCGAGCGCTGCATTCGAGTGCCCGCGAGGGCTCTGGGTCTGGTGCGTGGCAGCATTCAAGCACAACCGGCGGGCCGCAGGAGGCGCCACGTGATGGTGGCGTAGGGGTGCAAACAAGAGCTTAAGACCAGCGCGTGCAACCCGAACGTTGCCCTTGAGAGCAGCTTTGCGCTCTACATCTAAGTGGTCGGCAAAGGCTGCGAGAGCGAGCAAGCGAGCGAGCGAGCGAGAATTTCGTGTTTCGGATATGCCAAGTACTTTGGTCGTTAGTGCCTTGAATGTAATGCGTGTTACAGTCAAGAGATGGTGTCTCTGCCCCACTGATACGTGAAATCCGAACCGACCATATGTCAGCTTGCGCGATTTCCTTCTCCAGTATCTCGAGCGGCAGAAAAACCGCTCCATCCGGCATAAGATCTCCGCTCCCTGGTTTCCAGACGTGGGTGGAAGTGCATTGCATGTAAGCGTGTGAGTGAGTGCAAGTGAAGGTGTGTACAAGGAGGAGTCCGCGACACGGAAGAGGAAAGGAAGATCGCGCGCGTTCCGTGGTTCTTTTGTTCGGGTACTGCTCCGTATTGCTTCGTATTGACCCGGGAAACCACGGAAAACCGACCACTACACTTTTCCTCTAGATGGCAATTGGATTCGACCCAGCTATGTAGGATCAAAAATCCGCCCCCGTCGGGAGTCGAAACCGTAAGACCTCCCAGTGAGGAACGCAGCGGCAACACATGTTGTCTCTCGGGATGGCAAAAAACGCATCGATGTTTTCAAGACATCGACATTTGCACCCAAAACATTGATATATTAACATTGATGTTAATATATCGATGTTTTTTTCAGAATGAATTATTTTTCTAGAAACATCGATGTATTCATAAAAGTTTATGTCACATTTTTTTATGATTTTGTACGTGGTATTATCGTAAAATGCATTTAGAACCTTGTCTGCATAGAATACTGATTAGAAAATCAAGATGACACAGTGTTTTGGGGCAGATTCTAGTTAAAACATATTTTCATAGTATATAATTATTACGTTTTATATATACTAAAATTCAAGTATACCAGATATAGCAAGTTTTACTTCGATGATTTATAAATGAAAGTGAATAGATGAAATAATAGCAAAACACGGTGTTCTTTTATTTCTCCTTTTACATTCGATAATTATAATTAATATATTACTCACTCGCGACCAAACAATAAATTGCATCGGAACTCTAATTAATAAAAAGATGCAATATGAGAAAATGCCATATATTTTATCATAATTAAAACATTTATATTTACAAAATATTGTTTCTTATCGATGTTTTCATCGACATTGTGAACTTTCGATGATGCATTGAAATATCTATGAATGAATGTTGGGTTAAAATTTGCCATCACTAGTTGTCCCTGAGCCATCTCAACCGATGTAGACTCGCTTGGGAGGCAGGCAACAGCGCGGCGACGCGACCGACGCGAGGCGGCAGGAGAGGCGAAGTGTCGCGAGGAAGTGCACGTTTCTGGATGCATACTAAGAGCTGCCGACCACCTCACTCGTATGATTGTGTAACCGGGCGTGTCAACTACTAGGGTCATTAGTCCCGTAAGTGTAGTGCATGTTTTTGTTCGGGATGTGGCTGTGCCCTTCTCCACTATAAGGAGATATCCGGCGCCGACCTACCGTCGGCAACCGGGGTTTTCCCTAAACAGTTATCTCCCACCAGCGGGGCACAGCCCCAGCCGGAACAAGCTCTAAGCTCCCGAACGTGCTCCCTGCATGTGTGGTAGTGTAGTGCATGTTAGGTAAGTGTGTGTAAGAGGTGAGGGTAGGACACGGAAGAGGTATGAAATGTCGCGCGCGGTCCGTCGCCCATTTGTTGGGGTACAGCTCCGGCATCCGCTTGGTGTTGATCACTGAAACCTCGGAAAACTACCGATCTGAACAGCCGTCAGCTACAATTCTGCTCCAGACAGCGACTGTACTCGACCTAGGTAGTGTCGAAAATGCTGCCACCGTCGGGACTCGAACGTTGGACCTCGCGTTCGGAGGGACTGCGGTGCCAAGCCCGCGCGAGCCGTGTGCAGCTAGACCAGAGCGTTGCAGGGCGCGCGAGTGCTGGCGGCGGGGCGCCGACGCCGCGGATGCTCCCCGGAGGGGAGAGCCGGAGGAGGGTGCGAGCCGAGGCGGCGAGGCCTCCCATTCGACTCACGTCCGCATATTAGACTGCCCTCATTTGTCACCGGGAGCAGATTTCGCCGGTGGCGGAACCGCCCCTCCCCGCCCCCTTCCCCGCCCTGCCGGTCCCTCGTGGGCTCTGGCGCGAAGCGGCAACCGCCGCCGTCGACCCACGAAAGAAGAAGGAGCCCCCTTTGCGCCAGATAGGCCAGGGGTGGGGAAAGTGCGCCTGGAGATTCGATAATAGGCCACGATGCGAATGCCTTTTTATGCAAAGGGGCATTTTTAACAGCTCCTTTAGAAGAAAAAGAGAAGCAAATGATATGCATTTCTTTTAAAAAATGAGAGATAGCGAAGATAAATACTGTTCACAAAATAGTACTTAGCATTCCAGAATACTGCGAGGAAAATTGCCTCGGGTTTTACGTGCTGCACCTACGTCGAGGAGGAACCAAGTTTATATGATATTTGAAAGTTGTCTGTACTATTTGTTCGTCGTAAACCGACTTCAAATAATTTCCATTGAGGAAAGTGAATCTCTGATCAATAACAATATAACTAAATGTCATTATTGAAAAGAAACACAACTGATTTAATCATATCGGTAGCTTGTTTCCCCTGAACAAATGCAC
This sequence comes from Gryllus bimaculatus, assembly GCA_017312745.1. Classification (NCBI taxonomy): domain Eukaryota; kingdom Metazoa; phylum Arthropoda; class Insecta; order Orthoptera; family Gryllidae; genus Gryllus; species Gryllus bimaculatus. The sequence goes on from BOPP01000113.1 coordinate 3,506,976, forward strand.
TTACCGAATGTAATGACTTCCACCCAGTCCACGAATGTGTATTGGAACGAGCTCAAGTTCAGACATCGTTTCATGAGAGAAAAAAATCTAGAAAATGTTGGTGTCATTTCGCTTCTTCACATTTATGTCCAGCGCGCAATACGTGATTCACTAGTTTCGCGCGAAGGAAGTTAACTGTGCGAGTAACGCGCCAGCCAACCACCAAAAATTAAAAGAAAATTAAGCAACCATTAAACCGCGCCTCACCAAGAAGGGGAGAATCGCTAGAATACTGAGGAATTAAGGCTTCATTCACAATGCAAAGGTAAAAGTAAACATTACGTAATCGCAAAACATAGGAAATGGGTTATTACGAGAGATCATTCATAAGGCCTTCGTAAACTTAAAGAGTTCATAAGCACCAAGCTTTTACGTTAAGTTTACGTCGTTATTCCACAAATGACCAATCAGAGAGAAAGAAACAATCATGGTTTGTGTTCAGGTAGTTTGTGGTCATGTCACTTCATTACTATTATGTTCTGAACTACTTTGCGAACTGCTTTGACGCGAGTGTTTAATTCAAAGTAAGAATTTGGGCCATTTTTCTTGTGACTTTAACCTGACGTGGCGAATAAAATAATTACATCCGACGAATCACTCGAACATTTGGTACAAGACAATTCTTTTTTATATAGTAAAGGAAATGCGAGCACTAATACAACAGTTACTCCCATTAACATATAAAGGCAAATCGATACAAAAATCGAAGAAAAAGCTAGGAACCATGTTGTTCTCCACCATGCTAGAAACGTATCGACAATCGATCAATCCCTGAAATCTGATTGGCCCATGAAAAACTTACGTTCCAGATTACGTTCGTCATTGTGAATTTTGCATGTAATCATGCTTATTTTTGCGTGTAAATTTTAGTGCGAAGTTTAGGAATTACGTTACGTTTAAGTTTGCATTGTGAATGAGGCCTAAGCTGTTCGCGAGAAGTCAGCACGCGGAGTGTTTTTATCGGAGACTGCAACGTGTGTCTTTCGAACGAAAGACATGTTTAACTACTCTCGTTCCAGAAATCACTTGTATGAGAGCTGATACGAATTTCGAAAATATACGTGAGCTACTTTGTGCGCGCTAGCGTGGATCAAAGCAGGACCACGTCCTAAAGACATCCTTTGTCGCACGTTTTCATTTCGAGTACGATCGAATTTTGATACACGTCACTTCCTTCTCCAATAGACGTTTTCAAAACACATCATCCTGGCCCTATCTGTTTTATATAATTATCTCTCACATATATCGGTAAGGTAAATTATAATTGTTATATGACAATCATATACGATAATTGACGAAGCTAATCATTAAATATCTAATATTACAATGTTCATGCTCTGAAAATAAAATTGAATCGAGGAAAAGCATGGCAAGGAATGAAAAAAGAAGTTATCAGATTGCCACACGTCATTGCTGAGTTCACAGATACGGTGTTATTCGTAGCGATAATTCACCGAGAAGTAAATGTTAAAAGTATTCGCATGGAATCATTTTCTCAGTCATGAGTTTAAGAACAAGCAATTTAAAGAACTTAGGCAAGAAGACAAACAGTAATTTGCTTATTTGCAATGAACGAATGTATGCAAGGAACTTCTTTCAAATTTTGAATTAAGACTTCTAGTTAGGGGGGAAATGTTTCTATTAGTATTTTAACGGTAGCTGAATAAATCATAAAATGTTTATCACCTAATCAGAATATTCTTCAATCCCAGGTCTCTGGTGCAAAACTCGTAAGTTAGTGGTCGGTTGTGCGCCTGCATGCATGTGAATGTGCTCACCCCCACGTTCAGTGCGCCTGAGATATCGATCTTGTCATGCATCAGTCAGGAGATTCCAGTATAAATAAGTTATGAGACTCGCTGAAATACATTTGCGATGGAAACGAAGACAAACTGTAGGGAGGGTGTGCGACTGTGCGTGAGAGTGTATTCGTGTGTGTCTGTGTGTGTATGCACGTGTGTGCGTGGGTAAAAGCTACAAAACATTTGAAAAAGTTCACATGCGAAACTTTAGATTAATGAACAAACGGTCGATCAAGAATCTTCGAGGTTGACTGTCACAGGAAATAAGTGACAGCGAAATCTGAACGAAAAAAGTGTGTGCGAAGAACGTTTGTAAAGTAAATGAACGAAGTTAAAAACATTTTCATAGACTTCTTAAAATTGTCTGGCTACAGTATTAAATTGGCTGAATGAAAAACGATGAATGATTTCTGAATATATATCTTCTAAAATTAGCTGATTTTCGGTTTGTTCTATTTTATATTAATCTATTTCCTAACATGGTTTTTTGTCCAGAGGAAATCACTTGATAATTAGATTTTGTCAGATTCTTGACCCCAGTAATGGCCACTCGATAGTCTACACCTTAACGTGTTTGGGAAACTAACTCCAAAAACAAACAAGATATTTCAACGCCAATATTAAGTTATTTTCAACATTTTATTCATATAAAAAATAAAATAGTGTATCCGTTTTAGTCACCACAACAATATACGAGGCCTTTCTGCAAGTTCGAAAGAAGTGGGAAGCCTTTAATTACTATTTCTCAAACTTCGGATTTGCGGTGCTACTAATAAAGTAGTGGTCTCTATTAGAGACTATATACTATTTAAGTTTTGTTGAAGCTTTCATATTTTAGTCCACACGGTAATTCGAACTATTCTTTGAAAAATGTTTACTAATAAAAAAGTGTCCATAATCTAATTGTGACTTATACCTTAAATACATTTGATTATTTTAAATACTAGGAGTTGAAAAAGAAAGAATTTAAACGAATGAAAATAATTTTATCCAAAACTTGAAAAATATATATTGTCAATTAGTGACGCGAAAAATATTTTCCGTACGGAATACACATTTGCTTACATTCAATTTTTGTTATAATTTTAATAAATGGAGACACTTTTACAGCTTTTACCAGAGCCCTCGCGGCCCACATCATGCGTCATTCCTGAAAGACATTATTACATTAAGCGTCAACCCAATTTGACGTGTGGCAAAAAAACGAATTATCTTCGTTCTCGACCGCAAGATGAGGGCAAATATTTGAGCAGGCAGACTTTTAATTCATAAGATAAACACTTCTGAGCTCTTCCCCAAAGGGGCTCTTTGGGTGAAATCTCGAGGTTCAGTGAAGCGGCTCGGGGATTTCCTGTCGCGAGCTCGCATCCAGTGCAGCCAATTGGCCTAGTCGCTTCTCCAGTTACCCGCCACAAACTCCACTTTCCTTCGAATTTTCACTTCTTATCACGGAAAGTTTCTTAATAATCTAAGGAAATTAAAAGTCGGTTAAGTGTTGAAAACTAATAGTAGAGAGATCGTGATAACGAAAGTCAACACGATATTTGGTCCAAGAGGAAGAGTGTTTCTAATGCAAACTTTTAACGCAAAATTCAAATGCGAATTGGAAACTTCCTTCTTTCTCTCTGTCCTTTTTTATGCAATTACAGATCTTTTCTACTACAATAAAATATGTATAAACCGGGATCGATTGGGATACAAAAAAAATTCCGGTTTAGGGAGGTTTCCGTTTTATGCAAGATTGTCCGTTTTATGAACTTGCGATATTGGCGTTTTTGGCCTCAAAGTAGTAAATTACATGACCGTTTCATAATTATCAATATATATTAACGTACAACGTATTTATGGAAGAAATCACCAATAAATAAATATTAAAACTCTTCACTGACAACTTCTGAGTTGAAAAATACACACCTTACTGGATGTGTTCGGACAGATATCTAACTCTTTCAACCCACAATGCGTCACAATGAACTACAATTTTCTGATAGCCTTGAATTGTCTTGAGTAATGTGTATCTAGTTCAGGGGTTATGATTTTCAACATGAGGTAAGGAGACGCGTGAATAGAAACCAAGCCCCAAGCCTTCTCTTGCTCAGAGTCGGGAGAGAGGAAATTCCCCTAAGGCCTACACCGTGAGGAACAAATGGCCACAAGATCGAATTCTACATTCTGCTGACAGCTGACGCTCTTCTCTTTTACTGTAGTATCATAAATTCATTAAAAGTCGTTCATTCGCTCCATTATGTCTTTTAATAAGTGTCCTAGCTTCTAATTTAGAGAAATTAGAGAATAACTATTTTTTCTTTGAATTATATATGAAGTGGCTGAACTCTGTAATGTACTAAAATTGGGCATATATTTTCTGAACAAAAATACGGTTTTTTGTGGATAAATACATTTTGTGGAATAAAGTTAACGAAAAAGTTTCGAATTTTAATCCATCAGTTGCCTCTCTTCAATATGCGAATTATTTTTCCATCTATTACTATTCGACAGATTGCAATAATCACAATTAATTTCTCCGTTATATGCATAACATATCAGTGCCGCAACGGAAGCGACGTTAAACTACTGTATATCCACTAGCTTTCCAGACAAACTTTGCCTTCTCTCCATCTTACCTGAGTTGTTAAACTTCTCACAAGTTTCCAACGAATTCATTAAGATGTCTTCAGCATTCATCCCTTCATGCCATGGACTAGTTTCCAACATCTCCTCGACGTATTTAATAACGAAGAATTGTTTGGTTTTCTAATGTAAAAATGAATGATAAAATTGTATAAAAAATGTATGTAAAAATGTATTCAAAAATATTTGACATATTTCCGATCAAAGAATGACAATATATGCAGGACAGTTTATCTTTGTAGCTGCCTCCTCCCCCTGACTTCCTTTGATCTTTATGTCAGTATTTTATTCTCCCGGAAGAAGGCTACTAAGAATGAAGGATATTGAATTACTAAATAAAATCATAATATCAAGGGTATAGTATTTTGAGTTAAACGCGGTGTGGGAAAGCAAAGATTTGAAAGGCATTTTGCAAGTAATAAACACCAATGACAATGTGAGCAATGTATTCCTGATACTAAGGAAACCAAAATATGTCTGTTCACGTAGAGATAATCAATAATTTGATACTGAATGTATATTCTTGAACAATTCGTACTTAATTTTTGAGTTTTTTAACGCGTAAAACAAATTTAAATAAATTAGACCGTGAACGTACACGACGAGGAAACAATGAAAGCAAGTGACTCCATTTTGTAAAGTAATTGACCAAGGAAATGTTAAATCTAATTTAATTATAAACGAATTGCTAATAAACAGCCAAATGAGGCATCATCACACTCCACGACAATGCTGCCAGGAGCGAGAAAATCTTCGTCAACTGTCGTATCATTATCATAATTACTACTACCCCACACCTTCAAAATGACGTGCTCTGGGCCGGGCGGCATTTCCGACAAGCTGTGTCTCCCTCCAATAGAAATTAATTACCTGCGCTTGAAGGAGGAACGCCGTTGGCGGTGCGGTGTGGGCAGGGGGCGGCAGGGAAGGGGAGGCGTCTTCACCGGTCCATAGAATTACTTGAATATATGGGTTCCAACATTATTTTCCCAATGAAAAATATTGTTCCAGCATTGCTACCTAATATTGGTAAATATCTTTCGTACCTTTAGACACTTGATAGTTCATTTATGTTATATCTTCTATCCAAAGAAAAGTAGCCTTTTAACGCGATACATTTAGATTTCGTAATGACGTTCTATATCATCAATTTTTACCAGTATCTCTTTTCAACCAAGAACAATCGTTTATTTGTACATGTTAAAATCAGCTTTACCACCATTTGATTAAAATACTTTAGAATCTCCTAATCAAAAAAGTGCCAGTTTTCCTTGAAACGCTCGCTTTTGTCTGTCACGCTCAAGTCATCAACACTAGCCGCTCCCCCTAACCCAAGATTTCCCAAATATCAATTCCACGGATTGATCTCACACAACTCCGAGACCCTGTGAGTGTTCCAAAACGCATCTCAATATTGAGAAGTTACTACATGAACCCTCTAAGCGTTCCACATTATCTTGAAGACTTCGCTGATTTTTTCTTTAAAATTTTCTCGAATAGTTAAAGCAGGTTTTTCATAAGATTATTGCAACATTTCGCCGTCTGCCTCCTTTTGTATCTTAGCGCAAATCAAACAATCTACCTTATGGAGTCGCTAATGATCTAGTTTATTAGGCATCACATTAAAAAATACATTTTGAAAATCATACTCTCCTCTTCTTGTATTGCTAGTAATTTCGACACCAATATGTACAATATGAAATGATCGTTTCAAAGTATTCCCTTTCCAAACACGCTCAATCCGCCAGCATACTCGGAGTCCATCCATCGATCCTACCTTGTGATCGTATTCCCCCTCTTGGCTCTCAACAGAAAATATATTCACTGGTGCACGGCCTTCACAACTTTTGATTGCCGTCACAATTCTAATGTTAAATAATATTTCCTCAACCCTCTTCATTCTAGTATCTCTAACTCCTACATCATTACTGTTAGTTTCCCTGATTTTATATTAGTCTTGTAAAATATTTATTACCCTCAAAATTTGAACCTTATCTCTGAGTTATATAAGCATCGCATAGCCCAGCGATTGGAGCATATCATAATTTCACTATTGGTATATGTATGCAACAATATATTAGTTATCGCGTTTTTGACCATTTCAGACGTCGTTAAAGCGTCGTGTCACCCATCACTGCACAGCCATTACAGGATTGAAACGTGTTTCTGGAAGGAATACTTGAAACGAATTTCATACTTGTAACACTGGTGTCGTCGCGGGAAATACGAGACCCATAAAAAAGAAAGAAGAGGGCACTGTAATTTTCAAAAGTTGTTCACTTAATTTCTTAGTGGTAAATCGCGCCGCCTCTGTCCCCACACCGCTTCGCCGTCGCTCAGCCGAGTAGCTCTTCTCGAGCAGCTTTTTTCGCCTTGTTCCAAAGCCACATGTTATGACTTCGTCACCGGCCCCAGCCCACCGCTGACTGCCACGCCGGCTTCTCGTTCCATCGCCACGCCCCCGGCACGAGCGCCCCTCCCCACCCCTTCCTCGTTCTCGCGC